>VDFB02043626.1:0-46668 GCA_007258455.2 Sequoia sempervirens
ATTGTGTATGTGTTATATGAGCTAACTCTTTGTAGCCAAGGAACCAGAGGAGGTAGACTATAGCCCGCAACAACTAGAGGTGTGGCCCGCAACCAATGAGTTTCTAGATAGCAATGCAGGGAAGGTTCCATAATAAGATAAGCGCAACAATTGTAGAAATGAAGGAACTTATTAAAGATGATTGTACATCATTATGATATTCAATAAATAAGATGAAGGAGAGGAACTTTTTATAGTTAGGAGTCTAACATAACTTATTCAAGAAGTCCATGTTATAGTTCTTGTTGCAGTAGAATCACAGTACTATTTAGAATCTTCTTCCTTTTTTAGTTATAGTTTAGATTGCTTTGTCTTTATCACACTTTGCTATATAGGGAGTGGTGATCTATGGTTTTAGTTTAGAGTCCTTGTTTTAATAAACTTTCCCATGCCTATATGTATGGCTCGATGGTTGAGGCATTAGAGAGTTGGTTAATTATCCAGTAATAGATATAGCAAAAGATCCTTTTAGTTTTAGTTCTTGTTCTTACATAGATAATGTTTATTTCTCAATCATGATTTCATGAATAAGATATCCCAGTAGAATCTTATATAATATTTTGAGTTATGCAATGGTTTTAAATTATTATGATTATGTTAATCTAAGGAGCTAGATTTGGGTTAGATCAGTGGAGACAGTCACTTGAGCAAGGGCCACTCAAGGTAACTATCCTCACTTCATTTTCTATATAATTACTTATGTTATAGAAGTTATTTCATAAATGCATGTTGTGTTAATTAGATTCCTTACATTACAGTTGTAAATGGATTCGTGAACAATTCATGTTTCCCATTCATGTTTTAATTTTCTTCAATCTATTGTACTCTAAATTGTAGATTTAGTTAACAAGTTTTGTTAACTTCCAACATCTATTCCTTGACAGTGAGCTAGTCACATTCTTACACTATAGGAACCTATATGCAATAGTGTTAGTATTACTTCTCATTATCATTATGTAGTTTATGATTTTTCAGCATGTATAAATACTTTTTCTAGGATGATATAGATAGTCTTGAGTCTTTGAAAGCACACAAAATGCCAGTACCATCACAATCTTACTAGCCCTAGTCAATAATTCAATGAAGGTATTTCCAAAGGTTCAAGTGGACTGTTTAGGTAGGTTTCCCCTCTGAATTGTGTGATTGACACCAGGTTTACTAGACACTAGTACAAACTCTAGAGAACCCATCTTTGTAAATCTAAAACCCATATATGCATCCAAAATTCACACGAGACATATCATCTGAATAATGGAATGAGCATAGATATACAAACCCACAGCTGAAAACAAGATTAAATTACAACCCAATAGGAGAAACCAAGTTTTTTCTAGGAGCTTATAACATATGAAACATATCAATTCCACAACTCACAAAGAGGTTAGTGGCTTATCTTCCAGTGCTTTCATTTAACTAAGGGCTAAAACCATGAACCTAATATATGCACTCCATTTTGTAGTCCAAATTGAGAGTGTTTCTCCATGTGACTAGGATGTATTTACCCATCCAACCATGACCACAAGGTAAAGGAACAAAACCATCAAACAACAAGATATACACATATTGTCAAACAAAATCTCCAAGTTACCAAAACATAACCAACTCCATAAAGATCCATAATCACGAGCTTCCAATGCTCAACATAGATCACATTGACAATATCCATGGCTTCCAATCTCACAAATCTACAAAATAAAGTTGACTCACAGAAAATTCATTGCTACCCCAAAATCCTTCCAATAACCTCCAATTCCTTCTAAAAAATTCCCATAGGATTTCCAAGCTAAAATATAAAAAATAAGGAATACCCATAACCTAGTTAACCTTTAACTTTGATACCAAATGATGAGAAATAAACATGTTCAATACCGATTATTGGGAAATTCAATCCCTATTGAAATATGAATTCAATGGATGAGATACAAAGCTTGGACTTCAACAACATGAAAATATGAAAATTATATGCAAATTTGAAAATTAAGTTGCCTTAATATGGAAATACCATGACTAGATTCATCTTCTTTATGATGCCAAAAACAACTAGCATAACATGCTTATAAACACAACCTTATGTGAAATTATCACAACATTAAATAAAGAATATCATCACCATAAGATAACTACATGAGGCACAAATCAAAAACAAAAGATCATCACATAACACGTGATTTACGTGGAGAAACACTTGCAAGAAAAAACTCCACCAAGAAGAGAGGTCAAGTATACATTATCATCAAATAAATGAGATTACAATACAACCACTTCCATTATCCTCTTTTCCTCCAACATGGTAGCACCTATGTACCTATGAACAACCTCGTTATGCCTCAACCTATCCTTGTCACTACAGAGTAACACTACATTCAATTGTTCCTCCTTAATTCTACATCCAAGAGGCTAAATTTATAAACTTGTGAAGGCATTTAATGCACCAAACATGGTACCCAAAGATGACCCTTCATTCCATACTTCCACAACCTTTGGATTACCTCCTTATAATGCAAAAGGACTCTAGTTTTGGCTACAATATTTTCCCTTTGACTTGGGTTCCCATACTTGAGAGATAAACATTACATTAAATACAATAAATGATAGAAAACCAAGTGACATGTGTTGCCTCTATCCAAGAACCCACTTGGAGAATCACAATAATCACTTATTTATCATTTCCTTTTATATTTTATTATCCCATATTAGGTGTCCACATGTGGGGAAAACAATATTAAATATTTATGTCCACAACCCACCTTTACCAATGCTAGTGGACCCATCACCCCTTATGAGTGTATTACAAACAATGGTGAGAATTAATATTGCAAAATATTTTTCCGAGTATACCCTAAATTCCTAGAAACACTTTCCAAGGATTTTAGAACCATGATATATGACACAGGATTTACAATGTGGATGGCACCTAATCCTAACAAGAATTACATTTTTGGAGTTATTGAAGGAAGGCTTCTAGGGCACATAATTTTGAAGAAGTGTATCTCAATTAACCTAGAAAGGACAAAGGATATTTTGAAATTATATTTACTATTAAAAATAATTGAAATCATTCTTTGGAAAGATCAACTATATAAGAAAATTTATTAGCGGTTTTGCTAAGATTGTATGTCCCTTGAATGATATGCTAAAAAGGATGTCAATATTGAGTGGACATTGAAAACTAAGAAGGTTTTTCAAGAAACAAAGGAGGTCATACCAATGCTCCCATGTTATCTAGTCTTGGCTATAGTAAACAATTAAAATCTATATGTTTTCCTCAAAACATTCTTGTGCTAGAGTCTTGACTCAAAAGGGAGAGGATGGTACCAAAAAACTATAGATTTTATGATCTCCCTATTCAAAAATGCAAAAATCAGGTATCCAAATTTGGACAACCAATATTTTTCTTTGGTTATAGTAATGAAGAAGTTATAACAATATATATTGAGGATCAAGATAGTTACAATAGTCCTAGACCTAGGATCAAGTCCATGTTGATGCAGAATGAATTAGGTGAAAGGAAAGGCAAGTAGATGGCCATTCTTTAGGAGTTTGAATTGGAAATAAAACCAATGGAATTGGTAAATTTACATCAAGGTATTTCAAAGAACTTAGCAAGAGTTGATGGACAACTTATTTGTCAACAATATTCACAAGAAACCATTAACTTAAATTAATGGTATAGATACATAGTTCATTATTTATTACATCATAAATGCCCAAATAATTTAAATTCTACCGAAAGGAGATATTTGAGGATAAAATTAAGTTGTACATGATAAAAGATGATACACTCCACATAAAGAATTATGGAGTTTATTTGAGGTTCTTGGATAGAAACGAGGTAATTATAGTCTTAAAAGAATTTTATGACAAATTTAGCATAGGACATAGTTCAAGAAAATCAATAGCTCACCAAGTGTTGAGAGAAGAATATTAATGGCCTACACTATTCAAATATTCTCATCAACATGTGAAAACATGTCATGTGTGTCAGACGAATGCCAATAAATAAAGGAATGCACTAATGCCATTATAGTCTGTATATGAGGTAGATCCTTAGGCTCAATGGAGTCTAGATTTCATAGGAAATATTAATTCTCATTCCTCTATAGAACACAGGTTCATTCTGGTGGCAATAGACTATTACACAAGATGGTCTGAGGTGGAAACTTGTAGGAAATGTACAACAAAGGCGGTGGTAAAATTATTAGATCATGTTGTGACTAGGTTTGGTGTGCCTTTCATCTTGGTATGTGACAACAACCCTTATTTTTCTTCTGGTCAATTATTGTAGTGGGGTTTCAAATACTCAAATTCTCTTCCAATGATTATCTTCAAGGGAATGGAGTAGCTAAATCAACTAATAAAAACTTGATGAAAATCATTAGAAAATTGTTGCATAAAATCCTAAAGATTGACTCACATAAAGTTTTATTTATGGGTTGATAGGACTAGGGTTAAGAATAAAATCTAAAATTATTCTTATAAGCTTTTGTATTGTTTATAACTTTTGTTTCCTATGAAACTTATAATTCCTACTTTAAAATTCATGGAAGATTATCTTGAAATAGATGATAAGGTCTAGGTACGATTGATGAAGCCTATTGAATTTCGAAGAGTAAAGGAAAACTTCTTTAGAACATGTCTCCAAACACCAATTTGTAGTAAAACAATTGTTTGAAAAAAGAGATAAGATTAAAGCCTTTGAAATTTCAGATCTAGTCCTACTTTGGGATAATTCCAAAGAGAAGAATGGAAACCATTCAAAGTTTGAATGACTTTGGTTAGGAACCTATTAGATATCTTAGATTCTAGGGGAAAACACATTTAGGATCAACACATTAAATGAAGAATTTGCTTTGTTGCTTGTGAATGGATAGTATCTCAAGCATGATTTTGGATACGAGGAGTCTTTGTCTCCTCAACTTTACAATATTTAGGGTAGATTTATTTATTTTGTTGTATTTTGTTTTCTTGTTTTCTACTATTTTCTTTTCCTTCCCTTTTTCATTTCCTTATCAAAGCTCCCCACCAATCAATGACTTAAGGTCTATTAATTTTTGTTAAGTTTAAAAATAATGATTTCTTAGTGTATGAAACTCCAAATTTTGGATTAGACTATTGTGAATATTACCTTTTATCATCATTAAAACATGTGATGAGGTCAACTAGCAGTGGCTTCATATTCAAGTGAAATATAAATGTTATCATATTTCTTGGTGGCCATAGTGAGTCCCAACCCAAAATCAAGTGAAAACTTGAAAATTTGAGATAATATAAAAAGAGAAGGGAAAAAATATAAAACAATTAAGATCTTAAAATATCAATTAGTTGGGTGACTCAAGTAATCTCTATTAGGGCTATGGATGCTTGACTAACAATAGAGCTTTATTTGAGGGAATTAGAGGTATCTATGTTGAGGCTATGAATGCTTGGTTGGCAGTAGAGCAATGCTCACCTAAAAGGAATTTGAGTAAGTGGAAGTAGCTTCCTACACTAATCTAAGTGTGGGTGGTATTATAAAATTTTATACAAACCCATATCAATTATAGATTTAGATGTGCATTCATTTAACTTAAACAAATTATGCAAAATATGAATAAACACAACACTATATATATGTGTGTGTGTGTGTGTGTGTGTGTGTGTGGAGAAAACCATTTCGTAAAATACCCCACTCCAAAAGTACAACATAATTGTATTATTAGTAAAAATTGAAGGTTACAATACATTCATTGAGCTAAGCTCATTTAGGAGTCTTCAACTACAAAATATTTTTGGAGTAATTTTGAAAGCATAATGAAACTCGAGAAAAATAAAACATGTACTACTTGCATAATAGCCAAGTACCAAATATATACAACTCCATGAGAGAAGATGGATGCCTAGGATTTCCACGTGGCACAAATCTAATGCCTACATTTCTTTCTTGAGTCTCCTCAACATGCATAACACTTGCATGGATTCAACAACCTTGCATGAAGTGCAATGTCATAAGCATGATCAACACATATTTTATTTTTCCATTTATTATTCCTATCTCCTCATGTACGGTACCTCTTACACATGCAATGTTCTTGCATGCATGCAAATACCTTTCATGTATATGCACCACCATTACATGGGCCCACCTATCATAGTTTATCATAACTTGATTCTTACATTGTCATAGCAACTCGTCATAATCTGTCATAAAATTAACACTTGCAAATTTTGAAAAAATCCATCAAATTATCTTCCAATGGGGTCCACCAAGTGGGACACCTACTTCCACATAATTATCTTGCATTTCATCCTAGTCACCTCCATGTAGGATGCCATCTCAACTAGCAGCTATCCCAAAAATAACTTGGCATTAGTAGGAAAATAAACATAGGATAAAATAAATAATTAAACATAAAAGTAAATTCTAGGCCTTGCAAAGATTGAGACACCTTAATCCCAACATCACCATGATCTCTTTCTTCTCTACTGCCTATTTTGGATCATCAAAGACTTTAGGTTTCAAGAACTTTAGTTTGGGATCCTATCAACACTCAAAAGACACGATCACATAATTAGGATCTCCCACATGTCTATATTACTTTTGATTTCAATTAGTAGTCCTTTCAAGAAGCATACAAGGTAGACACATTTTTGGATTCATTATATTGTAGTTATAATTTTACATGATTGGATACATAGATCTAAATTGGGTGGATGATCTTGAGAGAATAAATCTAATTTTGGATAAAAAATTAATCTTAATTTTTGCCTCATTTGTTGGTAGAGAAAGAAGTAACATGAAATTTCTCTCTCTTACACTAAGGTTGAGCATAAAGAGGTAGTTAATGTTGTCACTGAGGCTATTTGAATTCAAAACATTCTTATCAAGCATGGTATTCATTTTACAATTCATCAATATTTTTTTATGATAACCAATGTACCATCAAGATCTTGAAGAATTTTTGGCCAATCATTTGAAGACCAAACAAATCAAGATCCATATGCACTACATTAAGAAACTCATACAAGAGTGGGTCATTAACTTGAAATATATTTTAATTTAGAGCATATCATAAATATCTTGACCAAACCTTTCAAAGAAAGAAATTTTTATCATCTATGAGATTTTTTTGGTGGGTGTAGGAGGATATTCCATTAATAAGTAGTACCCAACTCTTCTCTCTTCTCTCTCTTTGGGGTATCACGAGTAGCTTTTCTCTCTTCTTTTGGTGGCTAGAGAAGAGCATTTTTCACTTGTCTTCTTTGGAGAGGGAGATTGTTTTGTACATGGACATCTAACCTTATAACACATTTGTCAAAACCCATATCCACCTTTAAAATTTCACTTATTGGGGGATGTTGGTGTAATACTCATACTTCACCTTGGATACTACTTTATTCGAACTAAGATATTGCACCTATTTAGTAAGTTTAGTGATAATATTAGAAAAAATAATTTATCCTCACATATGTAGTTAATAATTATGTTTATCACCCTTGATTTAAGGTTATCAAGTGTCACCACTTCCTCATCAATTCTTGATTAATGGGAGTTGTGTGTCATATTTGTATAATCAAGGGTCACCTTGTCTTATTTAGTCTAAGTTAACTCACTCTTGATAAGTGGTGATTAATAATTAGCTCATAAATTCTTGGACATATCACCTCCTTGTCTCATGCATCTAATAGGCATAAATATATGTATTTCATCGATTGTTTCACATATTTTTTATTCATTTTCTATATTAAATCAAAACTATATATCATTTGATTGTTTTCTATTGTAACTTGCATTTTCCTTCTAGATCAAGGCTATTTTTATTTGTACAAATATAAAATATTCAATTATATTTGATTCTCTTTCTACATATGTTAGAATGATTCTTTCAAATGAGATATCATGCATACTTAGTTATATTCTTTGTTTTATTTTTTAAATTCCTTGATGATTTCCTGATAAATTTACATTAATATCTATTTTTACAAGTACATGACAATAAATCTCAAGAATACTTATAAATTCAACTAGGGACTAAGGTGTAAAAGGGGACTTGTTTGTTAGACTTTGAACTTTGGTTGGTCCACTTTGTACTAAGGATACCTTGCACATGCAAATTCAAATTAGGACAAGAAAGATAATAAATCTCAATATAGAAAACAAATTTTGGGGATCATGGATAAGTTAGAAAATATAAATATATATAAATGTGTGAACATATGACTAGAATTAAAAATAAGGATGGAATGGCATGTGGATAGAACTATGTAAAAGGGCCTAACTTTATACAAGAGTACAACAATAATAATGTATAAGTAACAAGACACTTCTCGAAATAGACACAATCAAATAGAAAAAATACCATGAGATATAGTTTTCAACATTAAATTAATCTATATGATAAAATGACCATGATTACCTTAAATAAAAATTATTTTTTTTTATAAAAAATATTAATAATGAAAAATTTAAATAGCTCAAGAATATTTTCCTTAAATATTTTGCTAGAGTTTACAAGTGTCTTTTCAAGTGACAAGGAACCTTCTCAAAATAGAAATAATCAAATAGAAAAATGTCATGAGATATAGTTTTCACCATTACAATAATCTATATGATAAAATGACCATGATTACCTTAAATAAAAATAATTTTTTTTATAAAAATATTAATAATGAAAATTTTGAATGGCTCAATAATATTTTCCTTAAATATTATATTTAGAAGGGAGAGCTTTTCTAGAGTTTGTGTCTTTGCTAAATTTTATCACTATCATTATGTCACTATGTGCCTTTGGTGTAAGAAATATTTCACCCTTCCACATTTATTGTGAGTTTTTTTGGTAGTCCTTTATATGGTCTCACATTATATATAACCAACAATGTATGCTCATATTGGTGGTTTTGTGGATTCTAGAAAGGTACCACCAAACATGCATTTCTAAAAGTTTGGTCCCAAAGTGTTCTACAACATAAGACTTTTGTTTATCCTGTGGATGTGGCACTACCCATCCCTAAATTTGATAATTCATGTAGATAACTATATTTTACTTTGATATGATATTTTGGTTGGAGAAATTCCCCAAAAATAATGCCTCTTGAATGGGCTAACAAGAATTGGGCCTCACATGGGGTTTAGTATGGAAAGATTAAAAAAATAATATATTTTTAAGTTGCTATGTTGATCAACAATTTTTTGTTTATGTTGAAGCTATGTTATGTTCTAATATGTTATTGCAAATTCAAGTGCAATAAATAAATTTGCGCTTGAGTTGGATCACTTATAGATGTTATTGAATCACTAGGGTAATTCCTCTTATGTTGTTTTTTAAGTACCTCCAACTCCCACCTCCTCTTGAGGTTGGTCTCCTCCTTGAGGACTCATGGGCATAACCATTCTACCCATGGCCATCAAGAAGCTCAGTCTTAGGCTTCTCCTCATAAGAGAAGGGATCATGCTCAATATAAAGTTGGTTGTAACCTACTAGTAGGTGTGCTACCTCTCTACCACTTGCTAGTGGAGGAAAATTCTAGTTGGATTGACGCCTACAAATTTCTTTGTTTGAATCTTTCTATTTCACCCACTCAAGTGATCAATCAAGGACATCAAGAAGAAATTTATAATAATGAAAATTATGGATGGGACCCTCTTATATTTATCACAAACCTCACTAATGTATAAGGCAAAATAAATGACCACGATTCCCCTCCTCCTTCTACTTGTTCTCTAGTCACTTAGCAACTTGTTTTATGTTTTGTGTTATCTATCTTTGGGTTGATGTCTTGTTTTTGATAAGGATAAATAGGTTTTTAAGGGGCCCTGAAACCCTTTACAAATATGAAAAGCTGCAAGAAAGACTAGGCCTAGAGAGCCTACAACCCAAAAAACCAAAATGCTGACAACAAAAATTAAAAGAAACCCATCAGCAACCTAAAAGAAAATGTCAACAACAGTGATCAAGCAAAAGAGTCAACACAACTACAACATCTTTTAGAACATTAATTGGGCCAAATTTTTCTCAATGACCCCCTTATGCATCTCCATAACATCCTTGAGCTCTTTAAATGAAATGAAAACCTGCTTCTTGGTCTTGCTCCTCATCCTCAAACATGGGACAACATCCACATCCCTTTCCATACTTGGAGCAGGATCCTCATTCTTTTCCACCAAGTTCAAGCAATTCACATCCTCAATTGATTTCTTAATGTCACCCAACTCCAGGGGTTTACTAGTCCATTTCAAGGCTTTCTCATTTAAAACAAAGAGTCCCTTAGCAGTCGACTTCAAGGAATTATTGTTGATGTTTACCACAGTCTTCAAATCTTTCAATAGCTTACCAATTATGTCCTCTATGATAAAAAAAATCTCTCCTCCAAAATCTTATGAACCACCATTTCGAAAGAGGAAATCCTCTCCTCTTGAGTAATACCAAGGTGATCAACATCCACAACTAGCTTATCAAGCATTACATTCATTACATTAACCTTACCTTTAATCACCCATTCCTTTTGATTGCTATGGACCATCGCCACACAAACATCTTGCCAATTCTTTACTTGGACATTGAGCTCCTTAACTTCTAAGAATAGCCATTTAACAAGAGAGAGAAAGTTATGCATTTCATCCTCATCTATCCTATAAAACATACCCATATTGACCTCATCCCAATTAATAGGAGGCTCAACATTTGAATCAAAATTATGAATAGGGACTTCTTGATGCTCCTCTTTATCCTCCTTTTCATCCCCAACAGAGGAATCCTTCACTTCAACCACCTCCACTTTAACCCTATGCTTATCTGGCATGTTTTCCAAGTTTGCCAAGACTTCTAGCTGCTATGCCTTCACAACACTCCCTTTACCCTGCAATGTGCTTAAATGAGAGTCAAGAGGACCTTGGTTAGTATCAATCCCTTGTACATTAATCTCCATAGGCTGCAAAAACCTGGGAAGGTTTTTACCCACACCAGGACTATTCTCCACAACAAGGGAGCTCACCACAACACCCACTTTACCAAGACATTGAGAAGGTTTTTCACCAAATGCACAGGATCTCTCTACAACACCCACCTTACCAGGGCTCAGAGAAGGTTTCATATCCACCACTTTCGACATCTCCACCTTCCTCTTGACATAAGACTTTTATTTCCTGGGGCATTTATTCTTCCCCTTTGCACTCTTCTTCACATACTGCACCATAGCATCCTTCAACTCAATATTTGTTTTATATCCCTTTGACCAAGCTTCAAAAGCATCAAACCCCTCCTTAGACTCATTATCCTCAACTGACATCTCATCAAAATCTGAGTCCTCATCCTCAAAATTCCCTTCCCATTCCGTTTTAGAATCACTAGTCTCATAGCCAGAATTTTGAACACCCTTTTTGCAGGTCGAGGTCTTCAGAGAAACAAGGATTAACTTCAACTTAATATGAACTAACATGAGATTCATAAGGAATTCATGGAGAATGATCTTCTTAGGGTTCTTGTGATTATCCTCAATACTATTTTCCATAGACAACAAAAGATAAAAAGGAAACGAAACCAACACCATGTGATGAAAGTGATTCTGAAGCATAAAGTGGTAGCTATAAAAAACAAAAAACCTAACCTCCAAGGTGAATTAATGAATAATAGCCAGTGCTAGATCCTTCCAGAGTGGTTTGAGAGACTTGCGGGCATACCCACCACTCCCAACTTCCCTGAGCTTCTTCTTCTCATCAAATTTAAAGAAATTTGCAAATACTTTCTTATTTGCACCTTTGTCTCTATAGAATTTCCTCCCAGATGAAGAAAGCCCAATTACCTTCACCATAAAATCCTCATCAATATTGAACTCCACACCTTTATAACAAAAAATCCTACTACTCCACCCTTTAACAAAAACCTTTGTTGCTTCAAGATTTGGGCCTTGAAGCTTTAGCATATTATGGGTAACCCCACCCTTTTCCAGATGCTCCCACACAATTTCATTACTCTAGAACTCCTCACAAGAGCTCAGCTCCACTTTGCAATAGGCTCCACCCATGGCAGCATGCAACGAACAAGAAACCAACATCTTAATTTTATGTAAAAAAAAATTAGGTAGACTAACCACAAAACAATGCAAATAAAACCCACAAAATGTGTGAGCCTGCCAAACCAAGCATTGCCCAACCTACACAGCCAATCCATAATTTCACAAAAAACTAAATGGTAATTATGGGAAGGGCGGGGCCAAGACTCAACGTGCATAAACCAACTCAAAATAATAATAAAGAGTATTTCCCACATTTCAACCACCTTAAAGACATGACACTTGGACATTATTGGAAATTATTTTAAGGTTGAGTGGTAAGGATTCAAATTTATCCCAATTATTTGTAGCCACCACTCCAAAATTAGCTAACCCATCAACCAACAAGTTAGCTTAGCTAAACACATGTGAGATTCTTATCTCATCAAAATAATTAATGATGAAAATTGAATCATTAATGAGATGAGCAATAGACCACGTATGTAGACACTTCAACAAAAGACAATTTATAATATTAAGTGAGTCCCCTTCAAGCCAAAGTTTGGAGACTCCTAAATTTTTCGCCAACATGAGGCCATGATAGGCTACAGCTGGGGTTGATGTCTTGTTTGGACTTTAAGGGTATGACTTTTTCCACCCACCTATTTTTTATATATGTAACACTAACATAATTTCCTTATTAATAATGTCCATTAGGAAATACAACTACAATGAGTATTGTTTAACTATTTTTTAATAATTCTATTTAAAAAAATAGAAGTTAATATTTTTTCTATTGAAAAAATATTTAATTTTTATAAAGTAAACTTGTAAATTTTCAACTACAAATATTTTTGAAATAAATTATCTTGAATATGATTAGATAAAAAATTGATATCTTAAGACTGATTAAATTGGTAATACATGTCATGGAGAAATTGCTAACATTTTTTTTTTTGTAGTTTTTTCAGTCATTTTTTTGCCACATAATTTAAGTTTGTCAATGGAAAAATGAATTAGGTGACAAGATTTGAGTTTAAAACAAATTTACCTATCTGCCTAATTGTATGGGATCAACATATAGATATATTAATATACAAATCCATATTTGAACTATTTTAATATATTTGGCTAATGTAACTCACTCATTGGTGCCATATCTTGTTTTAATTTTTTGTTTGTTGTTTTTAAAATCTAAATGAAAATATCATTGTTCCTCTAATTTTATAATGTTTATTGGTTTTCTATTATTTCTTGAATGTTATACATTTAGAGCTGAATTTTTGGTCATATCTGTCCTCATCTATTGAGTTCTATAATACATTGAAATGACTTGGAATGCACTTCCTTATCAATGAATTCAAGTGGTGTATCATGTCTCCATTTGATATCCATATCAAATAGATTTTAGCATATTTCTTAAACATTGTACAATCAAAATCCCTTGTTAAATCTATTAAAATTAAAAAACAATGGGTTGTAAATGTTCATAAAGGAAAATTAATGTCTCAAAAATATGTACTTGAAATTTTATTTTAAGCATATTTGATTCTTGAACCTTATTCACTCAATTTAGTTATTGATTGTGTGTAGAGAAGAATAAATAAGCTATTTTCACATGATATGATAAAATGGTTGTGTATAATTGTATCTGATCCTTTGTAATACTCATGTATTTTATGTTCTTATGACGTGCAATTTTAATAACATTTGTTTTATAGAAGAAATGAGGATGCTTCAACCTATTTCACTATAAGGAATTGATTTTATTTTCTTTCTACTTAGATAATTATTGTATTTCAATTAATATATATTTAGAATCTTATAATGTTATAGATATGGTCAATAAATTCTCTTTTCTACGTTTGGATGATAATTCTTTTAGTAGACTTTTTTACACTCATAGTGACAATTGATTTCTTTTTTTGAAGAAACTTTTCTTTCTTAGAGTTATTGGGTTTAAGTGATAATTGAATTCTTTTGTTTAAACAATTTTTTTTCTTGGAGCTATTGGGTTTATCTTGCCTTGTTACATTATGGCTTGGAAAATTAGTGTCATACTCCATAGAAAAAGACATATATGCCACTATCATAGTTTATTCATCTCTTGCATATTTGAACTTTGATAAAATGAGGAAGTGGTGCTTTAAATTAGAATTTATCATGACAATGAACAAATTTGTCATTTTACTATGATTTTGTCAATTTAAATAAAAATAAAACATATAGAAGTGATTATGGTTTAGATGTATAAGAATCTTAAATTAATATTTTCATGCATTAAACTTTAAATGATGATCTATCTCTAGTTTTAATGACTAATAGGTGTATTGGCATCTTTCTTTCCTAAAAGTAGCTTTTAATTATTTAATATTGATGATGTAGGAAATAAGAAAAATAAGAATAAATCTGATTATCAAATCAACAACACTTAATCAATACCCAATAGGAGTTGGATGCATTCCTTTCTTTGGCCATTTCATATACAATTGCTTATATAGTTGGCAATTATTTCAAAGATGAAATATCTCAATAAATGCTAGTGGAGACATCTAAGCATCAAGTCAATGAAAATAAAAATTATAATAAATTTTTCAATAGTTTCTTGCAACTAATAGCATTGATTATGTATTATGGACTATTACACATAAAACTAGTGGTTAAGGTTCAATATTGGTATGTTACATTGTTGAGATCCTCTAATTTGATGGTCATAACTTTTGTTGGTAGCCTCTTAGGGGTTGTGTGGAGATCTTTCTACCCTTATTGACATGATGAATATCAAATGGCTTATAATTTTAACCTCTCTTGAGAAAATACAATAAAATGGTGAAGCTTTCCTTATGTTATATAAGTTATTAGTTTTTTTATTAGGTAAGAATGGTTTTGAAAGGGCTAAAAACCTTGTACAATAAAAAGATGGATCATGAAGTACAATCGACAAAAAATAACAATAGAACCTTCCCCCATATTCAAATAATTTGATGGGGAAAACTCTTTAAGATCATCTTTTAGAACTTCTTGACACATAGGAGTAAATGAGTCCTTAGCAGATTGTTGATTATCTATCCTCTTCCTACTAGGAGTAAATGTGTCCTCAGCAACTTGTTGATTGTCTTTCTTCTTTCAAACAAAGAGTTATTTCTTGTTCCTGTGACAAGAAGTGGATGAATGACCCACTTTAACACAAGAAAGATAGATAACAAGGGAGTATTTAAAGTCTAACTGCTGAACCCAGACACCAAATTTGGAGGACAAGGTCACCTGAGTGGGAAACTTTGGATTTTTCTCTACAAACACACAAAATCTAGCATATAACAACCACTTCCTTAACTTAGTGATCTTATTAGTAGAACTATATTTCCCAAAAGAGTTAGTAATAGAAATGAAAATATTTTCATTCCAAAATTCCAAGGGAATCCCATGTAAACATACCCAAATAGGAAACTTGAAGGAATCAACCATAGTATTGAAATCCAACTACCATCTTTCAATACTTAAACCATTTAACCCAAAAAACCAAGGGCCATCAAATAAGGCCTTAGTACAATCCTCTTGACATGAAAAGGAAAAAGGGAAAAAAGAAAAAATCCATGCAACATTGCAAAAACCTCAACCTTGCCACGAAGCTTCCAAATTTGAAAGATCCATCTGTGAAGAGCATTAATGTTGGGATAATTACCACAAAATATCCCAACAAGTGAGCACCTTAACCAATCAGTCATCAACTCAAGGAGAGAATCAAGAACATCAATAATAATATGCACAACCTCCATATTGTGCATGGCATTGGAAATCATTAGAAAAACCTTCCTCCATCCCTCTAGGGGTAAGAACATGGGCAACAATTAGAGGAAAAACAAGCTTAGAAATGGTAATAGACATAGGAACAACTTCATACACCAACGACTAAGACCTACACACCTTCGAATTAGGAGAAACAATTGGAGAAGAAGCATCAACTTCATCCACCAATGATTGAGACCTGCACACCTCCAAATTAGGAGAAAAGGACAGGGAAGGACAAAATCCAAATTATCCTTTATGTAGGGTAGGGTATATTTAGAGGGGAAAAGGAAATCTTTCCTTAAACCTGGAAATTGTGCACCATCAGTGGCCTCAATCACAAGAACCTCAAAAATATTTTTCGCCTTCTAATGAGCCTCTAATTAAAAATATATGAGGAACTCCTCCTCTTCATATGGGGAATCCCCATCATAAGACAAGGTAGGAGTGGAAAGAGGGTGTTCAACCTCCCATCCAACATTCGTCTCCTCACAATCTGAATTGACTAGGGAAAAGAGAGAAGAGCTATGGAATAACCCCTCACCTCCATCAAAAGCATCAAAAACACCATCTCCAACATTGTCATCGTCATCATCTATGGAGAAAGCAACAAAAGCAATGGTTTGTCATTGCAATTGTGAACAAAAAAACCACCTTGCACACCTTTTCTCGCAGCCACAGACACCCCAGGCAAGATGGCTTTGATCTAATATCTGAATCATCCACCTCTTCACCATCCTCATCTGTAGTAGACAAGAATGAGCAACTTACAGTGGCTTTGGTTTTGGGCGTTGAATGCTTGCGCTTTCCTCTTTTTGAATTTCTTGTCCTCATAAGTTATTAGTTTCTTTCATATACATTAATTGATTTCTTATAACTTTTGGTTGTTGGTTGAATTCCTATGAAAGGTGGGAAAGCTAGTGAAGATTGAAAAAATCTCCAATGAAGGTTATAACTTCTTGAATGGCCTAACATCCTATTATTTTTCAACTTTCATGAGTAATAAAATAATTACCATGGTCACAACATGCATTCATTTTATGAGCTTTCTCAAATCAAATGACCATTTAGAGGCTTCTTTAAATAATTTCACACGTATGTTGCATGCAATGTTTATTGTATTATATGATACTTAACTTTCATTTTGAATTTATGATGATGGTTTGGATTATGTGTTAGAACTATGAAAAAAATATGAGTCATAGGATCAAACAATGAATAAAAAACACCTTCCACACAAGAAAGCTACAAACAACAATATACAATATCCTCAACAAGAAAAAGCTAAAGCAATGAATCTCTAGAATCTTAAGAGATAATACAATGAGGGTTGATTGGTTATAAGAAAAAAACCCTAAATGAGAAATGGATTCGATCATGACAAGTGTCAACATCTCATGCAACAATACTAAAGAGAATGTGTGATGGATCATGGAAAACAAGGCCTGGTGAGGTACTCATGTACAAACAAACTAATCTCTCACAACTGGAGAAAAGGATAAAAACCATGTGGGAGAAAGATACTCTCCAAAAGAAAGAAATACAAGTGAAGGACTAAGAAGCCTCCAAAATAATGTCCCAAAATAATAGGAACATGAAGAACACCACTAAAGCACAAAGAATTTTTAGACAACTATAAAATGATGATTGTTGTAGTGTTTAAATAAAGAACCTCCTTTGAAACAGATGATGATCAAGATCAAGATGATAATAATTTGCATGAGTTCCCCCAATGACACTACTCAAAATATATGAAAAACAAAGGCAAACATCTCACAATCAAAGATACAGATGGCATAGGTACCAAAATTTTGAAGAACACTATTCAAAATAAAATAGTTCATAAATTCTCCATATGGTAATGCACAAGTGTCCATATGGTAAATTATCCATCTCATAGAAATGCATGGGTAACCATCTATTGCATCCACCTAGTACATAGGACCAAATACTAGATACATATATCACTCCAACATGAAACCAAGGAAGCATTAGCACCAATATTAGAAACCCCCCATAATAATGACAAGGGAGAGCCAAGATGTAGCCACTAATTTACTATGTTCCACAAAAAAGTTCATGAAGGAGAACCAAGAACATTTGAATGTGAAACTAAAAGTGCCTGTTGAAACATAGAGAAAATATAGGGGGGAATTTGATCAAAATGGAACAAAATGATAAACCTCCTATTCTTCTATATTTCATTCAATATGCAAGTTATAATGTGAAAATGAGAAACGGTAATGAAACTTAACTAAAATAGTAATGAAAAGGGAGATTTGGAGAGGGTTAAATGTTGTGTAGATGTTGCAAAATGTACTTTTCTCAAAATTTATTAAGGACTCATTCGCCCTATGGAGAATGGGTCATGGCTAGGGCTCTCGAAAATATGTCTCCAAGTTCTGCTCTTCTCAATTTGCACTCCCAGATTCTAGTCCCCGACACTATCATAAAGCTGGAAATAAAACATGTAGCTCAATTTTTGTGATTTGACAACTTTCTTTGCAACTTTGACTACTTCAATAACTTTTTCAATTTTTCCCTCCAAAAGATCTTCAACATAAAACCTATAATCACACATCAAAGGAGGAGAAAAATGTTTTTTTTAGGGAATAGGGGTTTTCCTTGGTCAAACCCCATTTCGGTAATTAAACTTTATGATGAAACAATGAAACATGAAGGATGAAACAATGATACCTTGTATGAAACTTTGGAGAAAAAATCTATAATCTTGCATGAACTAGCTTCAATGAATGTAGATATTGATCATGAACCTTGATGTGAAACAATGCATTGAATATGCTTGATTAGATCTTGAATGCTACATCAACACATTAGCTCAACAACATGCATGATGCAATCCATCTTTGACATGACAATTGGAATCTTGATTTCTACAATATTCTTCTATAAATCTACCCTTGAATGCCTTAGGAGTTCTCTTGAATTCTCTAGGATCTTAGCTTGAAATTCTAGGATGAACTTAGTGAAATAACCTTACATTTATACATTTCTTAACATTAATTCTCAAAATTCAAATATCACAAGTTGAAATCAACTAATGGATTTCAAATCATTAAAATATTGCCAAAAAAATATTCTGAGGGGTCCTAGGTCTAAGTGAGGATCCATTTTCCATAGAGCGAATGGATCCTAGGTCACTCACCTAGGACACCCTATGAGCAATGTGGAATGTTATGTGAAAATAGGGTCCTAGGACCTAGTGAGGACCCATTCGCCATGTGTCGAATGGGTCCTAGGTCACTAACCTAGGAGACACACCTTCTAAAAGTAAGTGTTAAGTAATGGAATTTATGAATGTTGAGTTTTATCCCTTAGAATTTGCATTTAATTAGGCTTGGATTTTAATTAAAGGGGCCAATTAAGGAAAATTAAGCTCAATTAATTATTAAACCCTAGATTAGTGTGAAAGTGTAAAGATACACTTTACAACACCCTAAATAAGGCACAATTAAGTCAATTTAATCTAAAAGATCCCTAAACTTAATGTGAATGTGTAAAACACATTACAAAATTAAATTAAGGCAACATTAGGCTCATTTTAATATTAACTATTCCCAAATTAAGGAAAAAGGGATAGTTTTTGCATTAATACACATGTGAATAAAAGAGTTTGCAAACTAAGGCATGTACACATATGAGGCAAGAATCCCTATGATTCTCTATTGTCGTGGAAAGAGCACTCACTTGATAAATGTGCGATGAAAAAAAAAATCCTACACAACCTCCCAATGACACTTTATATTATAGTGAGAATACAAAAGGCACAACATGATGTGTAAAATCCTCCAAAAGTATACACCAAAATGACACTTTATCTCAATACATCTACAAAAGAGAATGTGCTTAGAAAACATGTCTACAATGTCCAAATAGGAAAAAATAGAAATACATATAGAACAACCTAAATTTTTTTATCCCATGTAATAATGAAGTTTCTAGGAGGTAAAACATCCAACTAATTCACCAAAGTGTGAAAAAACTAGAAATTAAATAAAATGTACCTAGAGAAAAATATGGAAAAAGTGCATGGATGGTTGTAAAGAGCTTTGAGTGAGCGTACCAACAACACTAGAATCATGAAAAATGGAGAAATTGATCAAAATCTATAAGCTTGGGAGTGAAAATAACACCTCTAACTTCAACAGCTTGTAGAATATGCAAGCAATACAAAATGGTAAAAATACTAGCATGACAAAAAGTTACATAGAACCAACTTTCTGATAGTATTTTTTTCACCAAAATTTGACATCATATGTCGAAGTTATGACCAAAAGAATAAAATAGCTCCTTTAGGGCCAAAGAGGACTTGAAGGGGGCCCTACGAGCTATCCATAACATTGACATCAACATGACATCATGTTAAGTCAATGGAATATACTAAGGAATATTCCCCTCTACCAAAAAACTTTGGCCCTTAGGAAAAAACTAGATGTCGATATTGTTCACTAAAATGCACCCTTGTTGAGTGTAGAACTCAGCTACGTTGTGAAACATAGGAACTTTTCTAAATTTGTGGGTCATCTACAGTGGAAAAGGACCTCCATAGAGGGTTGGTTCCCTTGGTACTCACATATCCTAACTTAGGCTATTGTTGCTATTGATCGAAAGGGATAAAAAGATGACATGAATTGAATATAATTATGAGTGTAAAGCACCAAAAAATTTATAACTTGCACTACGATTTTGACACATAATATCTCAATTATACAATTGGTATTCACACAACTCAAAGGTTTAACATGTTCATGCATAAGTATTTCATAATAAAATTGAAATATTTATAATTTTTAGAAGGAAACTAGGTGTGTTTTCACAAATAAAGAGTGTAAACCTCAGTAACATGACTTATGACCTATATAAGACATGTTTTTATGTTTAAAGGTGCAAGAATGAGACAACATATTGGAGGAATTTTCAGTAAAAAACTAAATAAATTTGTATCAATCATTTACATACACACAATGAAACAACTATTGAGAAGGAAATAATCACTAAATTTTATTGAAAAAAGTGTCCTTATAGTTGTATGCAAATCTAAAAAATGTATCTTATTTCTTTCAAAATGTGTTGTACAAAATTTTTCCAAATTAATGTGACTGAGAAAATAGAGTTACAATGCTATGCTTTCTTCTTGCAAAGCTTAAAAATAAGAAATAACTAACAAACACAAATAGCCTATGGATCCTATATCTCATCCCAAGCATAGGAGAGCATATAGGGACTAAATTTGAGTAATTTACAAGGATTGAAAATAGGTTAATCTACTTTGCACACCCAAGAAATTTCCTATTTGACTTGGTCTCTTCAAGCTTCTTAAAATGTGCTCCAGATGGTGATGAAGCACCTAGATCCTTGAAAGATGTTTAAACTGCTCCTAGATGCTCTCAAACTACCCTTAGGAAGCTCAAACTACTCATTAATTCTCCAACTACTACCAAAATACCTTGAATGGTCCAGAATCCCTTCCTAGATGCTTGCAAACTATACTTGAGATTCATACTTTCCAAATTGCTAAAACTTCCACTCTTTAAGCCTTTAGACGTGTGCAAGAAAGTCTTGAAATGGTCAAAACCATTCTAGGGGCATAGAAGGTCATTTTAGGAGTAAGAAATCCACATGTGTTTCATTTTTCTTCATTTCTTTTATCAAATATCCCAACCCAAGGTCATCCTCATATTGACTTCTATTGTTATCTTTGAGGCTTGTCAGTATGTTCACATAAACCCTCTGCTTAAGTCTACCCTTATCTTTTCAAACATTGATATCTATATGTTTCTCAGATGGTAGATCTATCCTTTGAATTTTATCTACATGGTTACAATCATACATCCTTTATTTCATCTTGATATTTCTCTTCTCATGTAAGATTCATTGATATGCTATCTTGGCTTATGATTCAATACCAATATCTTTATAATGCATGAAAATTTTATTTGACTATCATACTCAAGGGTCTCTATGATTACACATCATGTTCTCTTTAGCCATTGATGATTGAAAAGCACATTCAAAGGTAGGATTTATGTTGCCTCTTGATGATTGTCTTAACTATCACTATCCACTCTCTAATAGATAGTGTCTCAAGAACTTACAATAATCATCTCCAATATCATCTGATTTATCATGGTCATCTACAAAAAAAAAACTATAAATATCCTTTATAACATTGCTTTTTTCCTTCACATGGACTGCCACTTATGATCAATAAAGTATCATTACATCTGTTATGATAGCTCAATTCTATTTTCTTGAAAAATGGACTGTCTTCTTTGACTTTTTGGTGGTTATTTTCTATGACAATGATTTTCCTTTTAAACATAGAATTCTCTATCTATTTGACCCTTTTGAACTTTCTAATTACTACTATTCTATGAATGTTGTCAAACTGCCTTAGAATGCTCACTACCACAGAGACATTTATCACCCTTTAATAGCATGGAAATGACCTTCCTAGCCATAAAGTCTTTGGAAACCATCCATGATGGATGATTATCCCACTTTGCTAGTAAGACTATACAATAGTTCATAGCATTTTCCTCTCTCCTGTCATGTTTATATCTATCATTCCTTTATCTTCTTGAAAAATGATTGTCCATACACTTTGAGCTATTTAAATGAAAATAGTTATATGATTGTCCTTTTATTGAGCCTTAAACCACAAATTCTCTTTTCTAGATGACTTCTTCAAACCAATGTTAAAGGCACTATAAATACACATATAGCTATGAGATATGAGACAACCACTTCAAATGTGTAGGGGGGAATCTAATTTCTAGAAATCATCTTCTTAGATCCTTTCCCATTTCACAAGTGTTAACCTTGTCATTATTTTGTCTTAAGGAACTCATCCTTCTAAATACTTCATTATGATTTTCATAGTGATTTTCCCTCAAATACCATAGGACTACCTTTAAAATGACAATTCATTGTGTCTTCATTCCATGATTCATTATATTTGCATTGTGCATTTTATTAGAAAATAACCTTCAGATTGTCATATAATAACTCTTCATGATTAAATGCCTTCTTACACTCATGATGACATGTTGGATGACACTCCCCTTGTTCTCACCTACTCTAGTTTGTATCCATCATTTTATTTCATACCAACCTTATTACTTTCAAATCACTTTCATCAAAAACATTTAATATTGTCCTTTAACCTAAGATTGACACTTTAGGAACACAGGAACATGACCCTCAAAACTATCCTTTCATTCACAAGTTCAAGGCTATGCCTATATTATTTAATCATTCAATGAAAACCTTAAAATGCATTATATCCTTGTATTTGTATTGGCTTGGTATGACCATCACATATTCTGTCTATTACAACATCATTTCTCATTACTATCATATGTTATCATTCACGTAAGACTGCCCCTAGCTTTCAAAATCCTCTATTGATTGTATTTAAGGTTTACTTAGCTTGGCCTTTGTGATGATTGTTGGCTTACCAATATTCCACATGAACATGTTATGAAAGGTTGTCCCTTATGACTTGACTATGATCACTATTTCCTTAGTTATTTTTAGAACAAAAAATTTTGTTATGAGAAGCCTTAATAGGTTTAGGGTCAAACTAGGGGTTGTATGCATCCCTTTGATATCATTTACCATGTTCTACTCATTAGCATCTTACTTTTATTCCTTAACTCTACCAACCATCATTTCTACTAACCGTCTTTAAGATTTACTCTCCCCTTTGATCCCTATGCATTCGTGAGATGTTTGAAAAATTACTACATTTCTTGGTATTAATAATTCTTGAACTACCCTCTTTAGCATTTAGAGATTACATTAAATGAGTCAAAAAATCTAAACTCTTTGATAAACAACAATAGGTTCAACATTGTACAAACTACTTATCTCCATTGGATGCATAACATGAAATGAAATGAGCACTTTTCCATTCAATATTCTACTTAACCCATCTATATGTACTTATTTTGTTCCTTTTGAGAATATTTATCAAATATTTATATTTTATTTTATTTTCAAAATAACTTTGCATACTATGAGTTCACATGATTTGGGTCTCTTTATTTGCATACTATGAGTTCACACTATTTGGGTCTCTTTATTAAACCCTCATCTCGACATGCGTATTGGAGAATGTTATGACCTTATTTGTCATCATTAATCAAGACTTATGATGTTTATTTACATCTACCATATATGTCAATGGCTCTACTACTTTTTCATTTTACCTCTTTACTAGGGGAGAGGGGCCTATAATGGAGCACCCTAACTTCGCATTTCTCAAAATCCTATGTGGAAATTTCAAATCACTCCCAATTTTGTACAACAATTTATTTGGAAACTTACTTGCTTCTATATTTCATTTTAAGGCCACATAATCATGCTTTTTGTTGAGGTATCCAAAAAGGCCCAAAAAAAAGTGAGACCAATAGTGGTGCACTAAGTCACATTTTATTGGTATCTGATGTGCATTACATGATTTGTCAGGTTTGTGTGTAGTTTGACTCTTCAAAGGAACAAACCTAATCATTTTCCTCCTATTTTTCTTACAATGTGGGTGTAGTTTAAAGTATTCAAAAGGAACAAACCTAATCATTTTCCCTCCCATTTTCTCACTTTAGCATCGGAAGAGGTGATAAAATTTTGACCTTTTCCCCTTTTTTATTAGTAACACTTAATGCGGCCAAAACTATAATTTTCATCCTATATATTCTCATTCTCTTTTTTTCCTACATTTAATTTTATGAAAACCTTCTCTAATTTTCCTAATGACCTTTTAAATACTTCTCAAATTTTCCTAATGACCTTTTAAAAAAAAAATCAACAGGTATATTCTTGTAGAATATAATATGCCAACAATAAATGTGCCATCGTTAGAGAATATTCCTTAAAATTGTTGAAATATTCCATCGCTAGTTTTGGAACATCAAAAGTAAAGTTTGGCGCCAAGAATGGTGACCTAAAAAGTTGTTGAGCTATGATAGTTGGCAATGGGAGGCTAGTAGTGTGGCCGCCAGAGCACCACTCCTTAATATAGTATTGAGTGCTATTAAAAAACATTCTTTATTTTCCTTTTATTTTATTTTTTTGAACTACGTGTAGGGGCTATAGAAGGGTTGTACAACCCTTGAGGAATTTTCTTTTCCTTAGAAGCTCTTGACTATCAAATTGGAAAAAATTATAATTAAAATTTGTCCAATTGATCTCTTGAGTGTAATGGTGAGGTCCTTTTTGGCTCAGAATACTTTGAATTTGAAGCTACAACTACCCTCTTGATTTGGAAAAAAGTGTACTTCAAACCCATGTAGATCTAACCTCTAGAGTTCAAATAGGCCAAAAAAAGGAAAATTTGACTTTTACCACAACTCTGAATTCAATGGAAGACTCTATTTTTGTCCTAGATACACCAAAAATTTTCCACCTCCAAAAATTGTAAAAAAATCAATAAAGATTCCAAATCTAAAGCTCTATAGCCCTAGTTGAAGAAAACCTTCATAAATGATCAAGAAGGGGTTTATTAAATCCAATATTTGATACTATGTTATAAATATGAAAAGAACAAAAGCCACATGATCAAAGAACAAATAAAAAACACCTTCCGTGCAAGAGAGTTCCAAAAAAGAATATGCAATATACTCAACAAGAAAAAGCTACAACAATGAATCTCTAACTTCTTAGTGAGAATCTCAAAAGATAATATGATGAGGGTTGAGTGCTTATAAGAGCAAAACCCTAAATGAGAAAGGAATTAGATCATGACAAGTGTAAATATCTCGTACAATGAGACAAAATGACCTAATAATAACTTAACTAATAAAATAATAAAAGCACTCCTAAGTTTAGCTTAAGTGCATGAGAATAAATTAGCCTAATAATTAATTATTTAAGACTAATTAATTATTAGATAGTGTATGGTTACTCTAATATTATGCACAATCTATAGATTTTGTATAATGTTGTTATAGGTTATGAAATTTTAAACCTACTACTATTTTAGAAAAATGGATCGATTCTCCTTGAAACATGATCTAATGATTGTGACCTGAAGGACGTTAATTTTGGATCCAACTTATGGGTTGTAATTTATATTTAATTGCATCAACAAGGGAGATTTGTATTCACATCCATTTGTGTGCATAAAGGACACTAATGCTATGTTTGAATCTCTTTAAAAATAGTTCTCTTTCATAAAATTAAATTCTCATAAACATGGATGAACAAATTATATTTCAAGGCTTGGATAAAACACAAGTGTCATAATTAACAAAGAAGTATCTACATTGTCAATAGTCTAAAATATAAAAAATACATTTCTATGAATGCAATATATTTGAAGCTATTTGAAAAGCTTCAAATGTGGTGGAATCATCCCACCAAAAAACATTTTAAAATCCTTCCAATTTATTATTATTGTCACAAACTTGAATCCATGAAAGACTAACTAATTCACAAAACTCCCTTTCCAAAATGGTATAGTTGGCTTCCACACCCCTAAGAATAATATCTATGTTAGAATATTTTTAGTGAATACAATATGCATAGATGGTCAAAGTGATGCTCATATAGATAAAACTAATGATTTTTTAATCTTGTAATACAAGCGAAGATAAAAGTAGAGAACATATCGTTGCAAATGCAAACAAATAACGAGGGATAATAAAAGCATCCACTTACATATAATATAGATCTCAAGAACATGAAACTACATGAATGTTCACACATGTTAAAAAAATAATGTGATATAGAATATTATTTAACAATTGTATTTTCCAATTCAATAAACACATAAATTATGCTTCTATTTGCAAGAAAATTATGTAGGACATACAAACAACAACCAAGAAAAATCTGCAAGGTTCATCAAAGTCACTAAATTTTCATTACAAGTAATTTATTATCTAGTGGTGATTTACCCTCTAAGAATTATTCCATATGTTTAAACAATTAGATTAATATCATCCAAAACACCTAATAGATTTGGTGTGCAACCGAATAATTTTTGATGGAATAGATAACCCTCAAACAAATTATCTAGGTCAAACTATGTAGTAAGTTTGATCATGAATTTCCACTCAAAACAAGTGATTTCCAATTTACTAAAAACAATCTCTCAAATTTGAACCATGTTCACATTAATTCTAGTTTCATTTAAGTTCACATTGAAGCTATCTAAACCACATGGTCATTCTAGGTCTTTTCCAAATATGCTTCCAAAATTAATTCTCTAAGTATTTTATTTCCAAAACATGTGATTTTCCAACAAAATTGAACTTCCAAATGATTCTTAGAGACCTTTTCTCATAAAGGTCAAATAAAATAACTTGCAAAAATATAGTATAATACCCACTAGCTAGATAATTTCTTGGTAAACCTCCACAATGGGAAAATTTTATTCATGGTTCATAAGAGGGTCCAAATTGGTGCATGCACATCCAAAGTAGGTTAGATAAATGTCCAATAAAGTTCATTTTACTCTCAACCCCTAATTAGATACAATCAAGGATTTTTAAAAACTAATTCAAAATCTCTCAAATCCAGACAATTAATTTTAAGATTTGCATAAATACTATATTAAGTATTACTATCAACTATTGTTTCAATTACCTTTTAAATTTAACAGGTTACTATAAACTATATATTCAACTATGTTGCAAAGTGATTACAACAATCAATATTTGTTTCTCTTTAACTAATTACTATCAACTATAGTTTTAACATTCATATATCAACTAATCAATCTACAAATTCACTCTACTAACAAATAACTTGGTCATCAATATTTAACAAATGATTATTAAAAAAAAAAACTCAAAATCAACCAATCAATCTACAAAGGCTCTTTACTTATTTATTCATCAATATTTAACAAATTTTGTTTTAAGGAACCAACTCAACTTTAGCTATAGTAGGACCATATTATGTTGTACTTAGTATGAATTGACCTTGGAGCAAACATTAGCCCTAACAACTATAATCTTCATTTATCCAATAGAATTGTTATACATATGACATGAATCATTGATCTCAAACTACTACTCATCCTCTTCGAAATGATATCCCAAAACACATCTATTGACTACCAACACATACTCTTATTGCAAAATTCTTCGTATGAATTGAACTTGATCCAACATTAACCCTAATAACTTTAATCTTTATTAACCCAATAAAAGTGTTATACATATGAATTGTAAGAATCTATTGATCTTAAACTACTATCCTCCTCCTGAGATGATATCCCTAAACACATCTATTGACCACCAATAAATACTTATTAAACGAGTACTAAATATTTATTGCAATACTTCAAAAGCAATAATTGTTAACACATACAATATAAATCTACAAATAGAGTATTTATGCCAAAGGTGTATCCTATTTTACATGAGGCGAGCTAAAGTTCTCAATGGATGACTCAGTCACACTAAAAATGGATGCAAGACGATTAAATCACTCTTGACCATCTTTTTTTTTAAGAGTTTCAATCATTTTTTCCACCATAATATGTTTTTACTTTTAAGTTTTAATCAATTGCATTGGATACATTCTTTTGTCTCCTTCTTTTTAGGCTTCCCTAGTGTCGTGCATGTTACAGTTATTTTTATTTTTATATCTACTAAAGCAAAAAAAATCATGTTTCAATTTTTACATTGTGAATAGAGTTTTATGGAAAATATTAGATAGCAATTTAATAGTATATTATAATAATATATTAATAATATATACAACTATTATATTATAATATTATACTATTTATAATATTTAATATGTTATATTATTTTTATATAGTAAATGTATATATTATAAACTATTAATAATATTTTAATTGGAAATTTAGAGAATGACGTGTGGTCATGGTGGTTTGCAACGGTCTTTTGTAGGGCATCATTTTGCAGGGGTTTAGGATAGTCTTAGGGGTACTCATCAGGGGCATACTGATGGCATTTGGCAGTCAGATAGATGGGCTCGACTGCTAAATGCTAACCATTTAGATTCTTGTGTAGAGGAGTGGGGTCGAGATGGTTGAAGACTTAACAGGGATGAGTTGGGTAATAGTGGTTGTCAAGGTAGAGGTAGCTATAGGAATGTTGCTTTCCGTAGGCCACATCAACAAGGAGGTAATAAAGCTTTTGGAGGTTATTCAAGGATGGAGGAACTGGGTTGGGGTCAAAACCCTAATTGGAGAAAAGGTCTCAACAAGGTGGTTTGGTAGAGGAAAAAAGATAATTTAGAATTGGAGGATAGGGAAGATACGAAGGTCGGGGACATTCATCAGAAAGCTATGTCACATGGAAATGGGATTTTGGGTGGTCAAACTTCTTTAGTATTAAGTTCTGTGAAGCTTCAAGCTGAGGTTTTGAGGTTAGAAAATTTGGGTTTGATCAGGAAATGGTACAATTTGGATATTAACTAGGATTACCTAATTAAATGGTGGAAAGAGCGATGGGGTTTAGATCTCCAGTTTAAATTCCTACAAAATGGGTATTTTCTAGTTATTTGTTCGACCAAAGATTTAAGGGATGAGATAGTGAATGGTATTTGGGTTTTGGATGGTAGTGGCTTTTATCTGTGGCATTGGAAGGTTGGTTTTAACCACACAAATCATGTAATGGAGACCTTGCAAGATTGTTATAGCCTTCCAAACCTTCCCACAGAATATTGGCACCAAACATTCTTAAGGAGATTTGGAATTGTCTGGGGACTTTTATCTGTGCAGAAGAAAGGAAAAAGGTGGAAGAGGTACACTCCTATGTGCGAATATGTGTTGAAAACAATCCAATCTGCCACATCTGGGAAGAGATTGAGTTAATCTTGGATTATGGGAGTTGGGTTCAAAAGATGCAAGGAGATTCTTTCACTCGCAATAGTTTAGTGCATCCTTTAGGCTATAGATTACTAATAAGGCAAGAAAGTCTAGAGTGGCTTAAGAGCTTGAAGGTTCCCAAAAGAGGAAGAATACAAAGAAAAATATTTTAAAAATTCAATATGTTGCCAATGGTGAGGAACTAGAGGTTCCTATCAGGTCTATTCACTTAAGCCCTGATAGGGAGTAGCATGTTGGGCTCTCTTTTCTAGAACAAGTTGCTTAGGTAGATTTGTGTATTCATTTTAAGGAAAAGAAAGTTTGGGAGGTTGAGTAGTGGGAGGCACATAATATGGTTTTGGATGATAAGATTTTAGAGGCCTTGGATGTGTTAGGTGAAGATTGTAGGAACGTGGAGTTGGACTCCCTAATAGAGGTTGGCAAAGAATTGGTTGATTTGGCTAAGGCGGCCAAAGCTAATGCCTAGGAACTAGTGGAAGAGGTTAGTCTAGAAGGTTTGGAAAATGTAGAGTTTCCAAAAGGGGTAGTAGCAGGTTGGAGGTATGTAGTCCACAATCAGGGAAAAAAAGGAAAATAATTCAAGGCTTGGAAGATGCTAGGGTTAAGCTAGAGATTCATCAGAAAGATATGGACAAAACAACATTGGACTGTGGTGAGAATAAAAAGTGAGGCAGGATTTTGAACTAGGAAAAACATAAGTGGTACATGGAAGCAAATTGTCAAAACAAAATTGACTCAATGATGAAAGTAGGGAAGAGCAATGCTCTTCCTAAACAACAATGAAGCTCATCATGTGGAATGTTAGGGGTTTAAATGCCCCTAATAAATGGTGCCTTATTAGGCATCATATTAAAGCAAGTCAGGCATAAATTTTTCTCTTTCAAGAATCAAAATTAGGTGATCAATATTTAGCTAAATTTAGTAGAAAATTGAAAAAATGGAAGTGGTTGGGTGTTGGGGTAGAAGGTGCCTTGGGTGGCCTATTAACCATTTGGAAGCCTCAATCAATACTCATGGAAGAATTTTTCTCTCGTCGACATTGGATGGCATGTCGGGTAAGAAGTTTGATCTCAAATCTTCAATTTTTTCTCATTAATGTTTATGGTCCTTCTTTGTGCTCGCATAAAAGGCTAGTATGGCAAGAGTTGGATGAGGTCCTCAATGGGGTAGGTCAGGAATTTTACATCTTGGATGGATATTTTAATGCTATTTTTCATTTTGAAGATAAAAGAGGTGGAGTGGGTAAAGCTCTTCAATCTCAAATCGATTTCCAGAACTTTGTTGGAAGAAACATGTTGGTGGAGATTTAAATAGGGAATGGTAGTTTTACTTGGACCAATCGTAGAAAAGGTTTTTGCAGTATAGTTGAAAAGATTGAGAAATTTTTCTTTAAAGGAAATTTGAGCCTATTCCTCTTCAATTTGAATAGTAAAATTAATTCAAGGATTGGATCGGATCATTCTCTAGTTCAACTACAAATTGATGAAGAAAAGGGGCCTATTCATTATCCTTTTAAGTTTGAAATGATGTGGTTCAAAGATCCTAATATTATGGGGTTGATAGAGTCTTGGTGGATGGAGTGTACCCCAGGTGGCTCCAAAATGTTCAATATTGTCACTAAGTTGAAACATGCAAAGCAATGGCTAAAACAATGGAATAAGGTCAACTTCAAAAATATTTTTGAGGAAAGACTTAAAATGGAGGGATATTTGGATGTTCTAACTAAGGATATTATCAAACAAGGTATGGATGATGAATGCTTTGAAAAGAAAGGAGTTGAAAATATAAGGTGAATGAGGAAATTTTGGGCAAAAATCAAGAGAAATTTGGTTGAAGGTTGGGGATAGGAACACTAAGTTCTTTCATAATTCCTTCAAAACTTGGCATGAAGTGAATAGATACTTGTGTAAAAGGTAGAAGATGGTACGTCTTTTGGAGAGACGATGGATAATAAAGCTTATGTGATATCATATTTTCAAAACCTTCTAAATGATTGGGAAGGTTCTAATTTGGAGGCTTAGAATACAATTCTCATTGATATTCCAAAATGGGTCTCTTGCTTAGTAGGTGGGTTTTGAATACCAAATTTTAGAGGAAGAAATTAAAGATTTTGTCTTTGATATTCAACAAAAAAGGCTCTGGGCGGATGGTCTCCCCAGCGGCTTTCTTTTAAGTGTTGGGGTTTGTGGGTAAGGAAATCATAGAGGAAATCGAGGATTCAAGGTGCTCAGGCAAGGTTCTAAGGGAGATGAATAATATTCTAATTGCTCTTATTCCCAAAAAAGAGAAACATGAGTCTTGGGATGAATTTTGTCCCATTTCTCTTTGCAACACACTTTATAAAATACTTGTAAAAGTTGTGGCTAACTGGTTGAAGAAAATTCTTCCCTTCATTATTTTCGATGAGTAGACTAGTTTTGTTCTTGGAAGGTCAATTCTTGATGGTGTGATAATTGCTCAAGAATTTGATTCATTAAATCTGAGGAAGACAAAGAAACTTTGTGATGTTATTTGAAGTTAGATATCAGAAATCATATGGCGGGGGTAAATTGGCATTTTGTTTCCCAAAATTATGAAACTTTTAGTTTTCAAAAAAATTAAAAAGCGATTGGCTATTTAATTTACATGTTGCAAGTTTGTGGTACTCTATTTTAGTGAATGGGTCTCACAAGAAGGTTTTCTTTGCTTCAAAGTGCAAGGCAAGGAGACCCTCTTTCTCCTTTCTTGTTTATAATCATTGCGGAAGTGTTGGGTCGCTCATTAGAAAAAGCAAGAAGGAATGTTTGGGTGGATGGTCTTTAGGTCACAAGTTTCCTTCCCTCCATTACTCACCAATAATTCACAGATGATACAATGCTATTTGGTTTTGCTTCGGAAAGGGAAGCTTGAAGACTAAAAGATATTCTAGATAAATAATTTCTAGCTTCATGACAAGAGGTTAGTGTGGCAAAGTCGGAGGTTTTCTTTTTTAAATTCTAGCTATATAAGGGAAGTGTACATTTTGAGAATTTTGGGTTTCAAAAAGGATCAATTTCCATGCAAATATTTGCCTTCTACTTGCAAAGCGTATTCAAATTGGGTGCATTTGGAATTCTCTATTTTAAAGGTGTAAGGAGTGGCTTTCCTCATGGAAAAATCACTGGTTATCTTGGGCAGGAAGGTTAACAATGTTAAAATTGGTTATTTCTGCTCTCCCTATTTACATGATGTCTTGTTTGTCGATGTCTATTGGTACCAGTAAATCTTTAAATCATGTAATGAAGGACTTATTTTGGAAAGGGAATTTGGATTAGAAAAAGTTTCCACTTGTCAAATGGTAGAAGATTTGTGAAAGGAGGGAGGAAGATGGTGCAGGATTGAAAAATATGCTTCTGCAAAATAAGGTGTTAGGGGAAAATTTGGCATGGGTGATTCATTCTCAATCAGAGCTTAAATGGCTAAAAATTGTTTGGGCTAAATATTTGGAAAATGAGCCAAATTGCTTTCTAACCGCTAAATCCCTTCCTAATGGATCCCGAATTTGGAATTTCAATAAAAAATCAAGAGATCTTATCTCAGGTTTTTTAACATGGGAGTTAAAAGATGGCGGGGAGGCTTTATTTTGGGAGGATTCTTGGGAAGGATTTCCATTTTGGTAGAAGATCCAACATTAGCCCAAGTCAAGGAAAGAACTAAACAGGTTTGGGGAGCAAAGTTATGGGATTACTTTGATGATCCCTCAACATCTGAGGATGCTTATTATCAATGGAAATTCATTAGACAGTTGGGTATGGAAGATCAAGAAGTGGAAGCCTTCAAGCAAGTGTTGGTGAATAGGAGAGTTTTGTGAAGATAGGGTAGGGATAGATTGAGGTGGAATGCATCACCAACTGGGGACTACACAACTAAAATTGGTTATGCTATTTTAGCTTCCTCAGGGGTTGAAGAACCAAGCTTTCCAATTCATTTGTGTTGGAATAAGGCTTGTCTTCCCAAAGTGGGTATTTTTACCTAGGCAGCAGCTCAAGCCTAGGTTCTCATAAGAGATAGATTTTCCAAATTGGGCTACTATGACCCTTTTAGATGCATGTTATGCCATGAAGCAGAAGAGATTGTAGATCATTTTTTTTTGAATTTCCAATTTACGCAAGGAATATAGCAGTGGTTATGTTCAAAACTCCAGTGGAAAATGGCTCTACCTAATAAATCGATAGATTGGTTAAAGGCATGGCCCTCTCCTTTGAAGAACTCAATTTTTGGTGATTTATGGGTATTGAACCCGTCAATTGTTTTATGGGAAGTTTGGAAGGAGTGGAACAGGTGCATCTTCTAGGACAAGGAGTTGTCAATTCCCAGGTTGCAATGTAAAATTGAGGTCTATTTAGTGGAACTCTTCAACGCTAGATTGGAAGAATTGAATCCAAAGAGAGACAATTTCTCAGCTTGGGACTCTTGGATTTTAAAGAATTGATTTGGCATAAAATCCCCTACCTATGGGGGTTCTGGGGGTAGCAACATTGGAAGAGCATAGCAAGGTGGTCTGGTCTCCACCTAATCTGGGTTGGGTAAAATTGAACTTTGACAGGGCTTCTAAGGACAATCCTGGTCCCTCCGATGTGGGTTGTATTGTAAGAGATTGCAAAGGAGAGATCTTGGGGAAATTAGCGAAGTCTCTCCCGGAAGGCACCAATAATTTTGGCGAATTCCAAGTTCTTATTTTTGGTTTGGATCTTTGTAGGGAATTGGGGGTGAGGAGAGTAGTAGTTGAAGGGGATTCCTCTCTTATGATCAATGCATTGAGGTCTAAACAGATTCCAAATTGGAAGCTAGGGGAGAAGTTGGATGCAGGTTTGGGTCTAATTGGTAGGCTTGAGCAAGTAATGTTTAATCATATTCTAAGGGAGGGAAATTCAGAGGCAAATCTTCTTTCTAATATGGATGTAATTGGTATTGATATCAACAAAATAGGTATGGTTAGGATCTAATATCTATGGGTGGTAGGGTGGGCGTCCCTTCAGGTTAGTAGAGGGGATGTGGTAGTCAATGCCATGGTAGTAGGTTTGAAGGATGTTTGAAGAACTAAGTTGGATGTGTACGCCCTGGAAAGAGATTGAAATGGAGGTCTTTTCATAGCTATATGGAAGCTAGCTAGAGGCAGCTTTGGCTCCCTTCTCAATGTTTTGAGTGTAGTACTCACATCGCTTGAGGGATTTACTCCCCATGGAAAAGACATCTAGCACGTTTGAAGGAGTCCCATATGATTTGGGTGATGACAACCTTGTGAATGGAGACAAGTACTTATTGAAGGTTCGCATCAAGGCCAGTGTAAGGTTAATTTTATTTATTTTTCTTTCTGCTCATGGGTGGTGGCCATTTGCTTCCTTTTGACTACATGTGGGTAGTGCAAGGGCATTGATGGCAAAGCATTCTAGATTCGCCATTGAGGTTTTAGTGGATGGTTTGGCGAGATTTGGCATGGATACTTCAGCTTCCTTATAGTCAAAAGCACTACAAACTTCCTTCAGGGAAATAACGAACCAAAGGTTGAGTACATACTGCTCAACAATGATCCCTTCATTGTCGTGGTTGTTAAGATGATTTTGGGCTCTGGGCATTTGGAAAATAAGGAGTATGGGAGGGATAATTTGCACATTTCCTCCTGTTTTCTAGATTCCCTCTTGGACAATCAAGTTTCCAAGGCAAAGGCAAAGGTGCTGGTAGTGAAGATGTTTAGGAAAGATTTGGTGGAGGGAGTGGATGAGGTTCTGCAAGCAGTGGTTAAGGATAAGGGTATTCTGAGACCCTGTGATTTGGAGCTTCTTCAGTGCTCGAATGAGACTATGAAGATATGTCATTTTCTTTGTTGGACTTGTGTGGTCTAGCCCTTATGCGACATCGGATGATAGTGGCAGTGGTTGTGGAGTATTTGAAGAAATTCTTTGGGTTGTTGGTGGTTGGTGGCATTGAATGTGTAAAGGATTTCGAGGCATTTGCAAAGGCCAATGGTTTCCTATGAGTCTAGCTTTGGGTAGGGTTTTGGTCTGTGTAGGGTTTTTTGTTTATCGTCTTTGTTGATGTGTAGATGGTGCCTTGTTTGCATAGTTAGCATTCAAGTGGCCTTTTTGCTCTGCTTAGTGGATGGTTGGGTATAGTAGTGGGGCTGGTTGGGATGATCAATTTCCTATAAGGTGGTATTTTGAGGATGGTCCTTTTGGCATGGTGGCTCTCTATGTTTTTTTTGGAGGTTGAATTTGGGTTTCCCTGCATAAGATGCTTATAGTTTTTAATTATTATTAATATAATACTCATCTCGTGTATCAAAAAAAATATTAATAATATGAATTACTATAATAAGATTATATATGTATATACAATGTTTATTAATAATGTAATTTTATATATTAACAATATATTATTATAAATATGTGTATATATTAATACATTAATAATACAATTAATAATAATATTATTTAACATAGGTAAATAATAAAAAGTTTTAAATATTGATAATATTACTATTTATTATTATTGATATATTTGATTTGAAATATTATTAATTGTTATTATTCATATATAAATTGAATTAAATATATTAAAAAATATTTTTTATTTTTATAAGTTTCTTTTTATTTTAAAATTTTAATATAGTTTAATTTTATTTTGTATATTTTATTTGAAGTATCGTTTTATTTAAGAATTTTACTATATTTAGGTTCAATTATCTAATTTTTTTTATTTGTTAATATTGAATTTATCTAATGTTAATCTTAATGTGGTTTGTGATATATTAATTATATTTGTTTGGTACATATTTTATTAATATTTCAATTCTACTAAATTATAAATTTAGTTTTATTTTTCTATTTATTTATTTATTAACTTAATAAGTTTATTTTTTATTAATATTTAGATTTTAATATATTTTGACTTTGCATTTAGTTTATTCTATTTTAATTCTTAATTTAGATTTAAGTTTGAAATATATTTTATCATTATTTTTCTTATTTAATTTTTAATAATTGTAGAATAATTATATTTTACTTTTTTATTTATATAATAAAATTAAATTATCTCTCTCTCCCTCTACCTCTCTATCTCCATCTCTATTGACCTCTTTATCTCTCTTCGGGCTACCTCTATCTACTTACCTCTTCTTGTATTTCTCTTCGCTCTCTATCTTTCCCACTATATCTATCTCTCTACCTCTCCTTATTTCTATCCCTATCTCTTCCTCTCTATCCCTCTCTCCCTTTCACTCCCTCTTTATATATCTATCTACTTCTCTATTATCTCTTTGTTTGTGTCCCTCTTTATCTATTTATATATCTCCCTCTCCCTCTTTATCTATATATCCATATCTCTCTCACTCACACAAACTCACACTCTATTTCTCCCTCCCCATATCTATCTCTATACATCTCTCACTCACATGCACACACTCCTTATGTATCCCTCCCTATCTATATCTCTATCTCTATTTGTCCTCTCTCTCTATCTTTCTCCCTCTCTATCTATTACTTGTCTCTATCACCTCCTTTATCTCTCTCTTACCCCCTCTATCTCTATCTTCCCATCTCTCCCTCTCCCTGTCTATCTATATCTCTCTTATTCAGTCTATCTCTCCATCTCTCCATCTCTCTCTACCTCTCTCTATATATCACTTCTTATATCTTTATATTTATATCTCTCCATCTCCCCTCTCTCATTGTCTCCCTCTTTTATCTCTATTTCTCCCTCTCCCTCTTCCTCCCCCCTTTCATCTCCCCCTCTATGTATACTTATATGTATATCTCTCTCTCACTCCCTCTATCTTTCCCAAGTTATATCTATCTCTCCATCTCTACTTCTCTATCCTCTCTTTTTCTCTCCCTTCCTCTGCCTCCCTCTCTATCTATTTCTATATATCTATCTCTCTTTCCATATCTCTCTCTCATTCATACACACACACTCCTTGTTTCTCCCTCCCTATCTCCATCTTTATATTCCCCTCTCTATCTTTATCTTCCCTCTATATCTATACCTCCATCTATAGTACTTATCTCTATCACATGTATTCTTTCTCTCTCTTTCCCCCACTATCTCTATCTCTCTATCTCTCCCTCTCCCTCTCCCTCTCCCTCTCTATCTATATCTCTATCTCTCCTTTCTATTCCTATTTCTCTATCTCGCTCCCTATCACTCCCTCTTTCTCTCTCTACTTATCTCCCTCCCTCTCCCTCCCTCTTTCTATCCCTATCTCTCCCTCTCTCCCTGTCACTCCCTCTTTCTATATATCATTATCTCCACTTTTCTCTCTTATTCAATCCATCTCTCCTACTCTCTCCCTCTTGCTTCTCTCTGTATATCTCTTTCTATCCATATCTGTCTACCTCTATCTCCCTATCTCTCTCCCTATCCCTCTCCACCACTCTATATATCCCTCTATCTATATCACTCTCTCCCCCTCTCTATCTTTTGATCAACATGATCCTTTTGATAATGGAGCATGATTATCTTTCTAATTCAAAGGTTTTATTTTAGTCATGTTTGGATCCTTGCATTTTTTAAAGTTATCACTACTCCATTGAGACCTTTTTTGCACAAACAACATTTGCTAAATGGCCTACCAATTGATCCCACTCCTCTCTATATCTCTTTCTCTCCATATCTTTCTCTAACTCTATCTCCTTATTGCCCTATCCCTCTCCATCTCTATATATTTCCCTCTATTCATATCTCTCTCCCTCTCTCTCTCTTTCTCTCCATCTCTAAGTTATATCTTCCTCTCTCCCCCTTTAATTCTCTCTCTCTCTCTCCCTCTCTACCTATTTCTCTCCCTCTCACCCCCCTCTTCTCTCTCTCTCCCTCTACCTATTTCTCTCCCTCTCTCCCCACCTCCTCTCTCTCCCTCCTTTACCTCTCCCCCTCTCCCCCTCTTCTCTACCTATCCCTCTTTCTCTCTACCTCTCCCTCTTCCTCTTCCTCTATATCTCTTCCTCTCTACCTCTCCCTCTCCCTCTCAATCTCCTTATCTCTCTCTATCTTTATCTCTCCCTTTGCCCCTCTCTATCTCTCTATCTATTTATGTCCCTCTTCCTCTCTCCTAGATCTTCATCTCTACCTCTATCTTCCTCTCCCCCCTCTATCTCTAGACATGTCTCCCTCTCTCTCTCCATCAATCTCTCATCCTCTCCCCATCTTCCTCTTCCTATACCTCTATATCTATATCTCTTTGAATATGTGTCTCTCTCTCCATATTTCTTCTTCCATGTCCCTCTCTATCTCTATCTCTCAATCTCTCTTTACCCCTACATCTCTCCCTCTATCTACCTCTCTATATATCAATTCCTATCTCCATCTTTATATTTCTATCTCTCCCTCTCACATTCTCTCCCTATATATATATATTTATCTATTTCATATCTATATATCCCTCTCTCCTTTCTATTTATCTCTCCCCCTCTCCCCCTCTCTTTATCTCTCCCTCTTCTCTCCATATCCATCTCTCCCTATTGCAAACATAACATGAACTTGTTGAAAATGAACCCTAATTATCTATTTAGAGGTCCTATTAATTGACCTCTTGTAGTTCACAAATGTATGTAAAAAATATACCAAAATATTTCCTAGTTGACCTTACACCCCTATTCGGCGTACCCAGTGCACACCAAGGTGCGATTGCGAGTAACTATTACTGCAACTTCACTCATTCTATCAACGCAATTACACGGGGTCAAAGAGCATTTGAGCTAAATTTTGAGATTTAATAAGATTGGTATTCCGTTTTCGAACGATGCGATTCTTGGAACTGTCTGCTATCATCGTCAAGGGAGATGCGGCACTAAAGAAGCTCTGCATTTTTTTATGGCATGGACATATTTTCTTGTTCCCTCTGCCATGATGAATTATATTGTGGTGAGTGTTATCTATGGAGAGGACTGTGGTGTTTTGAGAACACTGAAAACAATGTATGTGGTGTTTTCAAATGTTAATGTTTGTTTAGTTTTGAAAGTTGGCACTCCTCGATAGAATTACCTTCGAAGGTTTTTTATTCATTTTAAACTTGCTTTCGAAAGGGTTGACGCAGACTGATTAACTCTGCACATTTTCCATGCTCCAGCCACAATCATAAAATGCCATTGCTATGCACTACTCATCTCAATCTCACGGCATTATGTAGAGAGGGTCAATTGAAGAATGCGCTTCACACTCTGCTTACTCTACACAGCCCCCCTGAAGACTACACTACATATCTACGATTATTGCAGACCTGTATTCTGAAGAACGCGCTTTCACATGGGAAAAGTGTTCACTCTTTCATCGCTCACAGGCGATTTGCATTTGTAACAAGCACAACTTTTCATAATAACCTTATTTACATGTATGTTAAGTGCGGAAGTTTGGTAGATGCGCGTAAAGCGTTTGACAACATGAAAGAACGAGATAACCCCTCATGGAATATTATTATTGCAGCGTACAGAAGACATGGGTATCCTCACGAGGCACTCACACTGTTTCACCATATGAAACAAACGGGTTTCCAACCTGATCAGTTTACATTTGCCAGCGTACTCCCAGCCTGTGCCAAAATGGGAGCTTTGGAACAAGGCATGGACATCCATAAAAGCATAAAGGATAGAGGAATTTTATCAGAAGTAGTTGAAAATGCTCTGGTAGACATGTATGCAAAATGTGGAAGCATAGACAAGGCACGCGAACTGTTTGACAGAATGCCTAAGAAAGATGTCGTCTCGTGGAATGCAATGATTGCAGGATATGCACAAAATGGATTTTTTGAAAAGGCTTTAGAAACTTTCAAGCAAATGCAATTGGCAGATGTAAAGCCAAATTCCACAAGTTTTGCCACCATCCTCGCAGCCTGTGCCAAATTGCGAGCTCTGAAACAGGGTATGGACATCCATAAAAGTGTGAAGGATAGTGGAATTTTGTCTGATGTTGTAGTTGCAACTGCCCTGCTAGACATGTATGCAAAATGTGGAAGCATAGACAAGGCCCGTGAACTGTTTGACAAAATACCTCAAAGAAATGTGGTCTCATGGAATGCCATGATTACAGGATACGGAAAATGTGGAAGCATAGACAAGGCACGTGAACTGTTTGAAAGAATGCCTCAAAGAAATTTGTTCTCATGGAATGCCATGATTGCAGGATATGCACAAAATGGATTTGTTGGAAAGGCTTTAGAAACTTTCAAGCAAATGCAATTGGCAGGTGTAAAGCCAGACTCGGCAACCTTTGCCAGCATCCTACCTGCCTGTGCCAAAATGGGAGCTTTGGGACAGGGAATGGACATCCATCAAAGCATAAAGGATAGAGGAATTACGTCAGATGTTGTAGTTGCAACTGCCTTGGTAGACATGTATGCAAAATGTGGAAACATAGACATGGCACGTGAACTGTTTGACAAAATGCCTCGAAGAAATGTTATCTCATGGAATGCCATGATTGCAGGATATGCACAAAATGGATTTGTTGAAAAAGCTTTAGAAACTTTCAAACATATGAAATGCGCAATAGTAAAGCCAGATGCCGCAACCTTTGTGAGCATCCTCCCTGCCTGTGCCAAAATGGGAGCTTTGGAACAGGGTATGGACATCCATCAAATGATAAAGGATAGAGGAAATTTGTCAGATGTTCTAGTTGCAACTGCCCTTGTAAACATGTATGCAAAATGTGGAAGCATAGACAAGGCACGTGAACTGTTTGACAGAATGCCTCAAAGAGATGTCATCTCATGGAATGCAATGATTGCAGGATATGCACAAAATGGATTTTGCAAGGATGCTCTCAAAATCTTTGAATTAATGAAGCACTCTGGAACATATCCTGATACTGTAAGCTTTGCTTGTGTTTTATGTGCATGCAGCCATGCAGGTTTAGTGGATGAGGGCTGTGCATACTTCAGTCACATAAGTAACTCTTATTGCATTACACCTACAATTGATCATTATGTATGTATGGTTGACCTTCTTGCCCGCGCGGGCCATCTTGAGAACACTCTAAACTTTATCATTAAGATGCCAGTTAGACCTGTGGTTGTTGTTTGGATGTGTTTTCTTGGTGCCTGTGGATCACATATGAATATAGGCTTAGGAGTATTTACAGCGATGCTGCTTTTTGATTTGGATCCTAAAAATGTTGCGACTTATGTTCTTCTCTCAAACATCTATGCAGATGTGGGCAAGTGGGGTGAAGTTCAAATGGTAAGGAGATTGATGAAAGATAGAGGAATTAAAAAGATCCCTGGATGTAGCTGGATTGAAAACCATAAAACAGTACATGTTTTTTGTGTAGGAGACAGATCACATCCACAGACAGAGGAGATCTATGCAAAGTTGGAGAAATTGGCTGTAGAGATGCAGGCAGCAGGGTATTTCCCAGATTCAAGACATTCACTTAGTGATGTGGAAAAGGAAGAAAAAGAATTATTTCTCTGTCACCATAGTGAAAAGTTGGCAATTGCTTTTGGCTTGTTAAACACACCCCCTGGGACAACTATTAGAGTTGTTAAGAACCTTCGAGTATGTGCTGATTGCCACACTGCAACAAAATTTATCTCCAAAATTGTTGCAAGAGAAATTGTTGTGAGAGATGCAAACCGTTTCCATCATTTTAAACAGGGAGAATGCTCTTGTGGAGATTATTGGTGATGCTAAATGAAGCAATCTGAAATAATTATAATGTGCACAGTGTCAGACCTGTATTGCACTCTATGCATCTAATTTTGTTTGGAGTATTTGGCAATTAGACTATGTTGTTGGCTTCATAAAATTAGATGCATAGAGTGCAACGCAAATCACTGCATTTATACACTGTTGGGTATCTGCCAAAGACCCACTTTATGATAACATGGACATTTCATTTTATTGTTTTTAAGAAACCTGCATATGTGTGAAATGACAAACTGGATGTGGAGAAAGGATAAAACACTTAAAGTAAATGGAAAGATACTTGACCAACATGAAATGGGAGAGGAGGGCTCACAATTACCTTACCATTTTGTATAGTTCTTTTGTTTGGATTAATTGTATAATCTTTGCTCTATGTTAGGGTTACTAGTCGAGATTAAATTACACATTCCAGATTCAGTATGCAATATTATGTAAGTGTATGTAGATATTGTATCATTTATGGTAAGATATTTCTAATGTTATTTTGCATCCTTTTGTTTGGGAAACTAGCTAATAGAGTTTGTGAATTCACAAATATTTTTTAATTTAATTTGATTCCTATCTCTTTGTTTTAATTAGAAATAAATTATGATAATTTTTATATGAAGACGTAAAAAAAATTGCAATTGCATTTATGTTGTAATTAGTGGATATTCATAGCACTTGAAAAAACTACATAATGAGGGATGTTAAAGACAAAAGAATAGCATTTGTATATCTAATAATGAAATCACAATTTAAATTGTGTTGTAATTGCATATTCATGGTATTTAAAGATAGTCCATTATGAGATTTATAAATTAATACTAATGAGATGAATGTTTGAAGGTGGTTGGGAGAGCTTAATAGAGCATTTCTTAAGTGCTTGGAATTACAATAGGTTTAAACAAGAGTAACTCAAAAGGTTTAGAGGAACCTTAGTGGAATGCAAGGGGAGACTTTGATATGTTTGAAAACAATATTATAATTATTCATAAAATGGTCAAGTTGATAGTAAATTTAAATTTCATTGATAAGATAGGAATTGAATAAATTTGCTTTAGTTGAATACCTAGGAAACTCCAGTGAAGAAAAAATTTCATATGTCACATGTAATGTTTGTTTACAATCCTTAATCACAACTACGTTAAGAATCTTGAATTTTTGTACTTGATTCATGTTAAAAATCTATAATAGGGGATTTCAATCATAATGGCCAAAGGCTTGAGTCATGTGGCTAATATTTTTTGTTCAATCTATTTAAAAGTGTTGGAATGTTATTATAAAGCATACATGTTTGTATAGAACAAAGGTAAGAAAAATAGTTTCTTGGAAATAATCTAGAATGATGAACTTTAAGTCTTCATCACATGCAAATGCATTTGACAACTTTATTGTTATAAAGGAAACATACGTTACTAAGTCTTTATAATCAGTGTACTAATGTTTAGAATAGTAGAAGAGAATTTCTTATGAAGTTCTATTGTTATAAAAGCTAAATCACCTTGTAACTATCACTAATAGTATCATATCTAAGGTTCTAAGGCACACCTAAAATTATAAATGAATATTTTTATGAATGCATTATAATAGTAGGGAACACTTGAAATGAAGCAACTTCATTTTCATTAGAAATAAATATAATTATAAAATAATCTTATAGATTGCATTACAAAAGTGGCAAATATGAGTGATTATTGAAATCCTCCCATTGTCATAATAATAAAAATAATTATAAAATAATTTCATAGATTACATTATAAAAGTGGACAATATGACAGTGGTTCTTTAAATCATAGTATATATGTGTCTTCATAAAGAAAATTACTAAGAAAATATTTAAAAATTAAGCTATAAGACAAGTAAATATTTGGGTCATAAAAATGTTAATGTCACAAATATGTGGAATCATCTACTAACAGATCACATCGTATATAACAAAACTTATGAGCTACATAAGCATCACCAAATATTAATTAGAGTTGTCTTGATCTAAGTCCAAAATGAGAGATTGTATTTGTATCTTTTACTTGACACTTAATAAGAAGAGTATTTACGAACTTATCCCATCCAATGTCAAGTGTGTATAATGCCTCTACATTAAACTCATTTTTCTCAAGGTAAATATCCTTATTGAAGCTCTACCTTGAATATGATAATTTGGTATTGATGATAGTCCTTAGGTACCACACCACTTTGCTTATTGAAACAATAGGGGACCATTTCTAGGAAAACCATCCCACGTGATGCAAGTGGCTTCAAGACCTATTTTGTTTGCCTCTATTACCAAATGTATTGCATGGAGAAGTAAGATCATAAGGAGGCACCTTGGTCATTAATGCAGGAGCATCCTTGGTTCTTGACAATCTTGCATCAACCAAAAATATTTTCTTTCAGTTTTGTTCTTGTTCAGTTTAAGTTGGAAGATTTAGCATATTTGCTCACCAGACCCTCTAGATCTATATTTTCATCGAGGACATGTTCATTTTCCTTATTCCAAGATTTTAGATTGATTGGATCTTTTTTCGGCAAGTTATCACTCCTAGATTAAGTGATAGTTTCTTGAACCGGCACTGGAATAATTTCAACCTAATGGCTAGTTTGATCTCTTGTGGATCTTTCCCGTAACTTACGGATCCTTACGGTGTGTTTCGAATTGTTCCGTGGAGTGTCCTTGACCTTAATTTAGGTCCATACTCCATCCTATGCATCTGTCGAGGAGAAATTCAAATTTGAGGCCGACCTATTTCATGCACATGTCACATTTTCCTTCATTGGAGATTGTAATGATCTTTGGCCGATGCAAAAGATTCTAGATTTGCAGACATGATATAAAGCATTGTAACGATCATTAGGATAGCATAAGTTGATTAATTAGAAGTATAATAGATTGGATATGTAATATTTTCTCTCGTGTTAAGGAGCATATAGGGATATTTTATTTTGAGCATGTATCAAGCTTGTGAGCCGAATCTGTAAGCCCAGACGTTGCTGATCGATTGTAATCAAAATTTTTGATAATATGAATGTTTGAATATGCATTTGCCTCCATATTTTGTGTTGCTTCTATTGTGTAACTCTTGCTGCATGGTCCAGACTATTCTCTTTGAGGACCCTCCTACCATGGATGCACCAGATTGGTATCAGAGCGAGATTTTTTTCGTGAGAGATCGTCAAAGTTTACAGAGTCCTATTAAAGATTTTTTGTGGGGTGGCAGACTGAGGATTCGATCTCCATCTGTAGAGGACTTGTGTAAAGATGGCAAGAAGAAGAAATGGTAGAAGAAATGGAGTGTGTGGAAATACAGACCCAACTATGATGGAGATGTTGAGAGGAATTACTACTAGATTAGATGTAGTTGAAACGACCAGAGGAGAGGTCAACTAGTTGATGATGTGAGTGATGAAGAGGTAGAAGAACAGGAAGAAAGGGAAAGAGAAAATCAACCTGGCTTGGATCAGGGAGAAGAGAGGTTCATAAGAGCCCTAACTAGAGCAAATACTAAACCACATTTCAATCCACCGAATTATAGAGGTAAGTTGGATTAAGATGAATTGCTTGATTGGATAACAAAGATGGAGAAGTATTATGATTTTGAAGGTACCATTGAAGACAAGAAGGTGAAATTTTCTTGTACAAAGATGAAAGGACATGCATCCCTTTGGTGGGAACATTTGCAGACAGATAGGCGAAGAAGAGGAAAGGAGAAGATAAAATCATGGGATCAAATGGTGAATAAGTTAAAGACAAAGTTTATGCCTGCAAACGATTAGATCAGCTTGTTTTGGAAGTTGTAAAATTTGAAGCAAAAGGAGTCAAGTGTGATAGATTATACTGAGGAGTTCTATAAGTTAAATATTAGATCTGGGCATTCGGAGGATGAGATCAAGCAAGTAGCCAGATATGTGAATGGCTTGAGGCCATCTATACAGGATGAGATCAGTTTGATCAAGTTACATGGTGTGGAAGAGGAATATCAATGTGCCCTAAAAGTAGAGGAGAAGCTAAATAAAAGACATGAGCAAAGACAGAGAGGAAGAGGTGGAAGATTTCAGAGAGGAAGAACTTTTACAATAGGAGGAAGAGGATCTTTTGCAGATTTGAATAAAGATAAGGAAGTCAGTAAGAATGATAATTCATACCGTAGAGATAATGGAAACTCTTACCAAAGAGGAGGATATGGTAGTTACCGGAATGAGGGTTATAGAAAAGATGATAGAGGATAGGAGAAAAGAGTATTCAAGGGAACTTGTTTTTAATTGTGGTGGAGAAGGACACATACGACATTTGAATGTAATCAAGGAGGCAAAAAAAAGACAAAGAATAGTAGAAGAACAATAGCCTTTCACGAGGAGGAGGATCATGTTGGATCATCTAATAAACCGGAAGAGGAGGGTGTTGGTGAACAAAAGAGTATT
>VDFB02043627.1:0-90218 GCA_007258455.2 Sequoia sempervirens
GGTTTGAGATAATGTGGAATTCTCACCCTAATTTCAAGAACAAAGTTCTTGAATGGTGGAATATTCTTGTTCATGGCTCTCCCATGTTCAAGATCTTTTTTAAACTTAAACATATCAAATGTATGGTGAAAGACTGGAACACAAGAGTCTTTGGGGATGTTTTTCAGAAAAAAAGAGATGTTGGCGATAAATTGAAAAATATCCAAAAGAAAATGGAGGATGGGGTTGTTAGCTTGCCTACGTGCAACCAGGAAAGGGAGTGCAAAAGGGAGTGGGAGAAAATTCTAAGGAAAGAGGAAATTTTTTGGAAACAAAAATCTAGAGTTCAATGGTTGCATTTAGATAGGAATACCTTCTTTTTTCACGTGTCTTCCCTAAAACATAAGAAAAGGAATCAAATAACAAAATTACATAATATGCAGGGGGATGTGTTCAATACGCCCACCCAAATCGTTCTTTTGTTGTGGACTACTTTCAGGAGGCTTATTTGGCCCCTACCGAGGCTCCTAATCAGGTTTTAGACATCTGTTGTTGGACCGTCTCCCGAACTTTATTTCCTAGAATGATAACCTTAGAATTCTTAGTGATGTTACTGCTACGGAGGTCAGGTTAGCTAATTTTAGTGTGGGGGCTTACAAAGCGTCTGGCCCAGATGGTTTTCCACCGGCCTTCTTTAAGATCTTTTGGGAGATTGTTGGTGGGGACCTTGTTTTAGTTGCTCATGTTTTTTTCAAATCTGGTAAGATTCTCAAACAACTGAACCACACCTTTATATCCTTAATTCCCAAGATTGATGATCCCTAGTATATGAATGATTTTAGACCCATTAGCCTCTGCAACACCTTTTATAAAATCCTCTCTAAAATCGTGGTGAATCGTATCAAACCCCACGACAAATTAATCAACCCCACTCAAAATGGGTTTGTGCGTGGTCGTCATATCTTGGATGCCACCTTAACCACTCATGAATTACTCCATTCCATGGATAGATGCAATAATGCTAGTATGGCCCTTAAATTATATATTTCAAAAGCCTATGATAAGGTGATTTGAGACTTTATCCCTAAAGTCTTGGCTAAGTTTGGGTTTGACCAATCTGTGGTTAAATTCATAATGGAATGCATAACCATGGTAAAGTACTTTGTTCTAGTTAATGGGATTCCTTTTGGTTTCTTTAATGTTGGGAGAGGTATCAGGTAGGTTGATCCCCTCTCACCCTATGATTCGTATTTGGGAAAGCCTCTATGGTTGAAGCTAGGAAATGGAAAAATTGTCTCAACAACTATGCTACTTGCTCTGGGAAGTGTATTAACTATAACAAAAGTATGATTTATTTCTTCAACAACACTCCTAACCTGCAAGCTCGGGTAATTACTATTATAGGATGTAAAAGTGGTTCTCTTCCTTCAGTTTATCTTGGTTTACCCTGTACTGTTAAGGAAGTCACTCCTGACTTCTGGAATTCATTCCTTGAAAGGATCCAAAGGAAGTTGGCTGGGTGGAAATTTTCTCTCCTTGGCCATGCTGGCAAACTGCAACTCCTATTTTTTGTCCTTCAAGGTATCCCTATCTACTTCCTATCCATTTTCAAGATCCCCAGATATATTGTTGAGAAGTTTGAGAAAATACAAAGGAATTTCCTTGGTCAGGGACTAAGGAAAGGAAGAAATTTGCTCTTGTTAAATGGGAAAAAGCCTGTCAACCTAAACTTTGTGGTGGGCTTGGGATAAGGATTATCTCTTATACCAATAAGGATTTGATGGCCAAAGTGGCCTGGAACTAACTGAGGAATAGAAAATATTGGTGCAAGATTATGAATGCCAAGTATCTTTAAAACAAACCTTTGATTAACTGTCTATCTGATGTTCATCCTTCGGGTTCAATGGCTTGGAGGAACATTTGCAGTCTGCAAGGGTTGTTTAGGACTCAAATGAAATGGAAGATTGGTAATGGTAATTATATTAGATTCTGGGAGAACCCTTGGTTACTTGATTCCCCTTTGGAAAATTGTGTTTTCAAGAATCTAATGAGGTTGACACAATGGTTCTTTGGTGTCTACATCAGTGATTACCTCCTTGGCCTACAAGGTGTTAGAAAGTGGAATGATCTAGGCCTTTGCTACTCTTTGTCCCCTAAGCTAAACCTCCTTGCCAAGTCCTTGCAAGAGTTTCTCTCCCTTACTAGACTTTCTTCAACCAACGTAAGGGATGAATTCTTCTGGACTCATGACAAGTAGGGCGATCTTTCAGTTAAAACAACTTACAATCTACTGATGGACCAGGGAGTGGTCCTTGACCTTTGGAAGTGGGTTTGGAACAGACACATGATCCCAAAAATAAACTTCTTATGGTGGACTGTCTGCCATAACAAGATTCTTACATAGGATAGTTTGAGGAAAAGGGGATTTTGGATCCCCAACAGGTGATTTTTATGCAAGTGTAATGAAGAATCAATGGACCACTTGCTGCTACATTGCCTGTTTGTTGTTGGTGTGTGGGAGCTAGCTTTAGAGGGTTTGGGCATTCAATGGACCATGTGTAAGGACATTAAATCCTTTATTTTGAGTTGGACTGGACCCTTCATCCACCCCTTACCTTGTGAGATTTAGAACCAGGTCCCCCCCATTATCTGCTGGTGCTTATGGAAAGAGAGGAACAATAGGATTTTTAGGAACATTGAAATGAGCATGAAGGAGGTGTTTGGTATAGGATCTCGACTCATCATTGAAAAAAAATCACTTTTTAAAGGGAAAATCCCAGATAAAGGTCTAACTTAGAGGGAAATTATTATGGCCAAGGCATGGCATCAAAACCTGGATGCCAATTCCTATGATAACTCTAGATCCATGGATAGAAGGTACACTATTTGGAAACCTCTAGACCATGGTTGGTATAAACTTAATTTTGATGGGGTGGCCAAAGGCAACCCAAGCAAAGCTAGCATAGGTCGTGTTATCAAAGATTGCAAAGGAAATTTTGTGGTTGGTTACTCTGGGGGGATTGGCATCCAATATTCTATGATTGCGGAAGCTAGAGTGCTGCTAAAGGGAATCTAGTTAGTTTTTACTATGGGGATTTAGAACCTTCATATTGAAGGTGATTCTAAGTCTATCATTTATGCTGTTAACTTTGGCAGATTACTAGGGCATAGTACTAAAGACATTTTATTAGACATAAAGCTTTTTGTGTCTAAGCTAAATTTGAAGATTGTTACCCACATTTATCGGGAGGGTAACCAAGTGGCTGATGCCTTAGCTAACTTTGGCACACATTGGAAAATATCTAAGTGTTGGCATAATTTGGGGAACCTACCACCAAGTATTCAAGGTTTAATCTCGAATGAACAAAGCCCTTATTTGATCCATGATAACTAATTATGCAATTTTATGGGCTTTTTGGGGGGGTCCACATTCTTGTCTTATGGGCTATGTGGATTGGTGTTAATGCTAAGGTGTATTACAAGTGGAAAAATTTGAATAATAAGGCAAAGTATGTTTTTGAAAAGGACATCACGAGGAATTATAGAGAGTACTTTATGATTAAGGCTAAGTTGGGTTGTACCTTATGTAATCTCCTTTTGGGGATTGCTCTAAGCCTTCATATATCCATGAAGTTTTCTTATTTGAATTTTGATGTGACCAATAATTATGAGGTAAATCTTTTAGTTGGTTCTATCTATTCCGCTAGTTTACCTCCTCTTCTAAAAGCCGAGATCTTAGGATTATCTAAATTTGGCCCTACAACCATCTTACTAATTTGGTTTATGTGCAATAACAACATGGAAGGAAAACCTTCCATTCCCATCATGTCCTGCTTAGCTAGCCGCAAGTTTTTAAAGATTTTCATTAATGAGATCGCCAAGATTTCCTTTAGGGATTTAACTCCTCAAGCATGTGTTCTATACATAACTTTGATTGCCCAAGGCTGCATCATTTGGCTTAAAATCTTAAGTGTACGTGCGACCTTTCACTTAACCATTTCCTCTAACCATTTGCTCTCATAGGTTTTCTAGTTCTTCCATGTGCAGAGTGGGATTATGGGTGGCGATAGGGTGTGAATGAAGCCCGATAACTATGGCGAATTTCACAAGGATCCATTGGTGTGGCACATTTGTGTTGAAGGCGGGTTGGCACCTCTGATGGAAAGTTTGGTGGGTCATGACCCTAGTCTTTCTGCGCAGTTTGTAAATTCTTGGAAAGAAATAAGGGTAACTATGGGTGGTATTTCCTTTAAAGTGAATGAGGAGGTGATTGCATAGGCGACAGGGCTGCTATGTACTGGTAAGAAGTATCCAAAGCATACTAAGTCCCAAGATAACGAAAGTATGAATGCTTTCTTTGTGGGAAACGAGAAACTGATTTGTAACCAGTTGGGGTTTAAGAGAGAGGCTCTTCTGTAGACTTGGGACTAGGTCTACCTTGCCCTAATGAAGTACATGACCCTAGAAGGTAGATACAAAACCTACTATTTCTATCACTTCCCTCTTTTAAATAACCTCTAACACAAAATTATGTTAATCTTTCCTTTTTTCTTGCTTAAGGATTTAGAAAGCTCTGTTGAAAAGTGTATCGAGTCTGCTAGCCTAAACCCTAAGGACACTCCTCCCCTACCACTCCACCAAGGCCTCATGTTGAGGCTCTACCATTTCCATCTTGCATTATGCCTGCCCAAACCCATTTTTGCTATCTATGTTGAGGAAATTGTTCCCCTAGTTGTTGCCAATATCTCCCCCACTGAGTCTAAATGTCCCATCAAGAAAACCCCTTTGGTTACTGCTAAAACTCATAAGCCTAAAAATGTTGCCAAGAAGCTTAAAGGGAGTATAGGAATTTCCCAGAGTAGTGTTGTGTCTAGTCTTTGTGAGCTTAAGTAGGCCCTTTCCAAGTCTGGTGGCAAACCTAAAAAGAAAATTAAGGATGAAGGGAAGGGTTTGATGGAGCTTTCGACCATGGAAAATAGAGGAAAGAATGTTGCTGGTAGGGACTCTAAGGGGGACACAGTGGTTTTTGCTACTGTGGTGACTAGTGGTGAAAATCCCAGCATCAGGAGGTCTAGTAGGCTAGCCAAAAATATCAAGAAAGTGTAGGTTAATGACTTGGATAAGGATGAGGAGCAACCTGACAACAAAGGTTGCAGGGATGAGGAGATTTCTGGGGAGGGTGAGGAGGAGTATGTTGGAGAGCCCCACACCATTCCTGATTGTAGCCATGTGCATAAGGAGAATTCATCCTCCCAATCCTCAGACCCTCTGGATGTGGAGCACAACAATATTGAGAAGACTGTGGATTATGGGGAAGAGCTTTGTGTGTTGTAGGAAAGAATGGGAAAGATGGACAAGAAATTTAGTGGCTTGACCAAGTTGGTCCACTGTGTTACCAGTACACTCTCTACTGTGATGAAGGACAAAATGGACAAGAAGAATGTTGAAGAAGGCTAGGAATGGGTTGGGGTTGACGTTGTTAATCTCCTTTCTTAGAATTGGGAAAATGCCAGTTAATCTGTTATTGTTGTGTTGGTTGTCTGTTAGTTTTCGGTCCGCTATATCTATTTTTTGGCTTAGTTTTTAATGTTTTTTGGCCCTAGGGGCTCTCCATGTAAAGGGTACAACACCCTGTAAATGTTGCTTACTGTATCAAAAACAATATGGAGATATTATGATATCATTTCATATATGATGTCCTTTTTCATGACTACTGCACTAATGTTCCCTGGATTTTGATATTATAATAGAAAATCAAAGAGTATCTATTTTTTTTAGTTAAAAAATATAAACAATAATCATATTATTGAGTTATTCTTGAAGTATCACAATATAAATTCTATAAGACCTTTTCAACATAACTTTTGAGGAATGCCATTAATTATTTTAACAATTATAAACTAGACATCACTAAAAGATTATTTTATTGCAAATGTGAACTCCATTTTTTTCTTTTGATGATTCAAATTTGAATAATTCAAGACATTAGAACATTACATAATCAAATTCAATACCAAATTAATGAGAATTTAAGAAAGATGTGGACACTAACTTAAATTCAAAGGATCTTCAAAGGGAGTATGGATTAAAGTTGTTAGACTTTATTTGGCAAGCTGACTTTGGCTTGAACTCTATACAAAAGCTTAACAAAAACTCAAGCAAAGATTCAACACTTGTAGAAAAGCTAAATATAAAAAATATCTACTACAAACAATAATTTTTGAAAAAAATGGCATAGACTTGGCTAGACTTATAAGTCCTTGAAATGGGTCTATAGGATCCATTTGGATAGACTCATGAACAAGGTCTACTGGCCTTATTTAAGCCTACCCAACACAATATCTACTGGGTATTCATCCTATCTCAAAACAATTGTATGGATAATACATTCAGGAAAAATGAATTTTCACAAAATCTCATGCTAAAAAACCAACATTAAAGAATTTTCATAAATTTTTTTTGGGGCAGTGGACAACTAATATGCTTCATAATATTATTCTTTGCAACTCCTATGATAAAATCTCCCAACTGTAATTTCATCTCAACATATCTATGGCAAGCTTTTTGGAACTCATATGCCATTGTCACCATCATCCTATGATACATTTGAATGCTTCTTCTTTATGAGATAAGATGCTAGCACTACTTCCATCCTAATCACAACCTTAGATATCTCATAATTGTAACTTCATCCTAATCTCAATGATAAGACTTTTTGGAGCATGCCATTGTTATTTAGAACTTAATCACAATTTTTATGTGTTTATATTTAGAGACGTATCTATATATATATTTCTTATTTAATATAATTTTTTCTTCAAGATTCCTATCCAAAAACTTAGTTTTAACATCTATTTGTTCTACTTCAAAATTACAAGTAACAAAACCTGAAAGTAAAGATCTAATAGAAGTAAGTTTAGCAATAGAAAGAATATTTTACCAAAATCAACCCCTTGAACCTGAGAGTAACCTTCTAGCACTAGTTTAACCTTATACATTTTCAATTATCTATTTTCTTTGAATTTCTTTATAAATATCCACTTGCATCCAATGGGCTTCTTTTCTTTCAATCAAATTCATTAAATTTCAAGTCTCATATCTATTCAAAGTCATCATCTCCTCTTAGACAACCTTCATTGAAGACTCATGCTCCTTTGAAGAAAGAACTTCCTTCACAAATTTAGGTTCATCATTAATACAAGATAAGTCAAATACAAAAAAAAATTTGGTCGGCTATACTTGGCAATTGGTTTCCATTGTCTTATGGACCTTCTTAAGGGTGTAGTACTTTATTTAGGATATATTAAAAGGATCATGCTATTATTTTGAACTTTCTTCCTCCTCTACATCTTCATGTTCAACTTGTTCTTGCAACTATGCATCTTCCCACTTCTCTATTTTGGTTTTAAAATGTATGTTTTTTCTCTTTCTTTTTTCATTATTGTTGGTGTGAACATGGTATTTCATCTAACTGATTCATCACCTAGGTCATATTCATAATAGTTACTTAAGTTTACTTAATATACACATAAGATACTTATCATTTTATATCTTAAGTCATACAATTAAGACACATGCCATAATCTTCTATAATCCTATGTCTCACCTTGGTCTACATAACCAAGAGGTTTTCATTGTATTCTTAATTCATTCCAATCAATCCATTGTAATTTATTATTTGCATTCTTTGATAGAATACCATTATTCTCTCATAAGGCATGTGCACCAAGAAGGGGCACAAAAAAGTGGCCAAATGCCCAAAGATGAGCAAAACATGCTTGTGCTATGAAGAAATTCAAATAACATACTCGTGTTATGGCTCAAATTTTCCAAGACATAACATGAGTGTGTTATTTGAATTAAAAACACACTTGTGTTTTTAGCATTAAAAACACTCGTGTTTTTAGCATTAAAAACACTCGTGTTTTTAGCATTAAAAACACTCGTGTTTTTAGCATTAAAAGCACAATCATGTTTTTAACATTCAAAACACGTATCTGTTTTTATGAGAGAAAAAATGTACATGTTTTTATGAGAGAAAAATGTGTACGCATTTTGCTTAATAAAGTTATAAAAAAACATGCTCATTTTCCTCACCCACGACCCATGTTTTCAATAGTTTTTTTCTTTCCCTCAACCTAGCATAACATGAATGTGCTTTTTCCATTCGCAACCTAGCTTCACAATGCCATGCTAACGAAGAGGTAACTACTCTTTTTTTTGTGCATTAGATTTAAATTTTGTTTGCATTCGAAAAATGGATTGTTTTGATCAAGTTCATGTTTTTTTGAAATTTTATAACAAATCATATAAACCCTAAGCCACAACCAAATTTAAATGATGAAATGTTTGAGAAAAATCCCAGGATGCCTAACCCTTCTCCAACCCTTCCAAAAAACCTTGGACAAAGCCAAGAGGATATTTTAGAGAATCTAAAACAAAACAATGTTGTAATTTTTTGAATTAGTTTCAAAATTGAGGGGTTCAACATCAAACTAGCATCACCTATCCCTTACCTCAGCATTGGAAGCAATGATGATGATTTTTTACATAGTTACAAATCAAATAAATCAATGGAAAACTTATAGAGATTCATGTCATCAAATTATGCAACAAAATTGTCCTATGATCGAGTGAGAAGGAAAGACATAAGCAAAGAAAACATATGTGTTTCTTTATAGATCCTAGAACCAATGACCCTATTCCTCCAAATTCAAAGAGGTTTCCAATACATTTGTGTAATCATGATGAGATAAGAAATATTTTTTGGGATAGGTAGCGTATGGTTTGTGACCAACCTCCATGTAATAATTATGAGGTGTCACTCTATTTTATTAGAAAACTATATTTTGAGTTTATCCTTCATGAAATTCCCAATTATTTTGATATGGGGGAGTTTTAGTGATGCAGGAGCATCTAGTGGTGTAAGGGCAATCTTGCATCACCCAAAAATAGTTAAATTTCAAGTTTCTCGGTTTTTAGATGTTTTTACATTTTTGGATACCCTTTTTGTCAGAATGAAATTCCCAATTTATAGTTTTTATTTTCTGTTCCTGGGTTGAAAGATATTGCAGTTTTAGTTTCCCATATTTGCACCTGAAAATCTTTCGAGTTAGATTTGAGGCACTTAGAATTTCCAAAATTGGCCGCGAAACTTGCCGAAATCAGCGTAGCAAATTTCGAGCGCGTTATTGACTTCGAGACCTTTCCAACGGTTCAAACGGTTTGCGAATCGGAGTCCCAAATCAAAAGTTATGGCCCCGAGAAGTTGGCGCACTTTCTAGAAGATACAATTGCAAATGTTCTTTTGAAATTTGAACTTCAAGTTGTAATTTTCAGTGCCAAACCATCTAAACTCAAATTTGAATGTTGTTTTGGCTCCAAACTAAAGAGGAGCTCTATTTATGGGTGGGTTCCTAATTTTTGGGTATCTTTTTGGGGACAAGCTCGCATATTGAGAAAGGGTTATTCTGTAGCTTTCTGTAACTTGCATGTGTTGTAGAACTTGGGGATTGAGATCCTGCGGATATAGAAGCTCCATTTCTGAATAATAAAATTATTCTCTCTTGTTTGTAGGTTATTTACGTGTCTCGGGTTGTGCCTCATCAAAGCGGTATCCCGAGTGGCGGAGTTTTCTTAAGCGTGTGGACAGATCGCCGATCATGAGGCAGTTCACACCAGGACCATGGTTGTGGGTCAAGGTCAAGAAAGATACCTCCAAGAGTGATGCCTGGTAGACATGGTGGTGCCAGAGGTGGTCAAGGTGGAAAAAATGCTGGTGGAAGAGATGCATTGGCAGCCCTCCAAAGACAGATTGATGTGTTACAAGAGTAGTTGAGAGAAGAGGGTTAAACCGAGGGAGGGGAAAGTGAAGATGAAGGAGAGGAAGAAGGTTCAAATGTAGAAGAGGAAGAAGAAGCAATTGATCAAGAGACCAAATGTGGCTAATAAGGGCCATTTTCAAAGATCCCGAGGAGAAAAGACCGGTGAGAAGTCCCGGTTATTACGAGAGTCCCGAACCGGAAGAGTTGTCCCATTTGGATCAGGCTAGAAAGAATATTTTGAGTATGAGAAAATAAAGGACCCAGATCGAGTTAAGTTTGCGAAAATGAAGTTGAAGGGCCATGCCAGTATTTGGTGGAAAGAGGTCCAATTGGAAAGAAATCGAAGAGGAAAATTCAAGATCACCAGATGGGATCGCATGATAGAGAAACTGAAGAGGCAGTTCATACCAGTGGACTATGAGTTAGATCTATTGAAGAAATTGCAAGGGTTGAAGAAAGGAAGCAGATCTGTGAAAGAATATACTGAATATTTTTACAAGATAATCATCAGAATGGGTCACACAGAGGCCAATAAGGAGAAGGTAGCCTGATATCTTAATGGGTTATGACCAAGCATTGAGGAGGAGTTAAGCCTAGTCAGGAATGACCACCATTGAGGATAATGTATCGGTTGCTCGAAGGTGGAAGAGAAGTTGAGCAAAAGATTTGATGGCAAGCAAAAGGGATGAGGAGTTCAAAGCGGAAAGGGCAGTGGAAGACCTTCAAGAAGCCGAAATGATGATGAAAATAAAAGTGAAGATGTGGGTACCAGTCGAAGCCAAAGGAATGACAACTTCTACCGCCCTCATGATCAAAATAGTGGTGATAAAAGAGGTAGAGACGAGGAGATATGGACAATAAAGGATCTAGAAGAGGTGGTTTGAGGAGGAATGTGTTTCGATTAATGGTGAAGAAGGGCATCGAGCCTATGAATGTCCACAACACCAAGGAAGGGAAGACAAAGAGCCCGAGGAGAAGATTAGGTGGAAGGGTTCGCATCACGAGATAAAGAGGAGGAGCCAAAATCTAAACATTTAGATGATCTTTGAAAGGGAGAAGCCACAAAGTGATTAGGAGCCACGGTAGTGAGAAAATGAACGAGAATAGAGGAAAATTTTTTAAGCACAAAGGTGCAAGTGTGAAGGAAAATGTTGTGATGTCATTATTGTGATTAGAACACCGATGTCAGTGTCGAGAGATGGTCACAAAGTTGAAGTTGAAGAGGGAAAGGCACCATAGAAGTGATAGATTGCACAGTTAGCGAGAAAGACCACAAAGTTTTTGTCAATGAGCAGTGCCTAGTAAAGTTCAAAATCGGGAGCTGTCATGATGAGGTACTCTGTGATATCATCCCCATGGATGCATGTATATATTCATTTAAGGAAGGCAGTGTGATTAGATAGCGAGCTATACATGATGTGATACAAACACTTATTCATTGACAAAGGATGGGGTTAAATCACAAGTTAGAAACCCACGAAAGGAGACGAGAAGAAAGGTATGTGATAGTGCTAGAATTTGTTATGTAGATGGAAGAAAATTTTTAGAAGGTGAAGCATGGCGTGTGTGTTATGCATGATTCCTAGAGTGAGTAAGGATGAGTAGAAGGTTCGGAGAAGTTTAAGGATGTTGGATGAGTTTGAGGATATTGTTTAGATAATGTACCTAAGGAGTTTACCACCAATAAGGAAGATCGATCCTGAGATTGACTTGACTCCTGGATCCAGTTTTCTAAATAAGGCAGCTCATAGAATGACTCCAGCAGAAAATGAGGAGTTGAACAAACAAGTTCAAGAGTTGTTGAGAAAGGGTTTGATATGGGAAAGTTTGAGTCCATGTGCAGTACCTATATTACTAGCACCAAATAAGGATGGGGAGTGGAGGATGTGTATAGATTCCTGAGCCATAAACAAGATAACAATCAAGTACAGATTTCCCCTGCCAAGGATGGATGACCTGATGGACTGTTTGAGTGGAGCTCGGTACTTCACAAAGATTGATCTGAAGAGTGGATATCACCAGATCCGGATTCGAGAGGGAGATGAATGGAAGACTGCCTTCAAGACCAAAGAGGGCCTGTACGAGTGGTTAGTCATGCCTTTTGGGCTAACCAATGCACCGCGAGCACATTCATGCGGCTCATGAATGAGGAGTACTAAAATTTTTGGGAAGTTTTGTTATTGTGTATTTAGATGATATTTTTGATTTTTCAGTAAGATGTTGGATGAATACGATGCATATTTAGAGAGCACTTTGAGAAGTTAAGAGAAACTATTGATTAATCTGAAGAAGTGCAGTTTTGTGAAGAGGGAGTTGGTGTACTTGGGGTTTGTTGTCTTTGCAGAAGGTCTCAAGATGGACCGAGAGAAGGTGAAGGCTATTATGGAATGGCCTACCCCAAGAACTGCTACCGAGGTGAGATCTTTCCATGGTTTAGCTAGTTTTTATAGAAATTTCATTAGAAACTTTAGTAGTATTTGTGTGGACCCACGGTGAAGATGAGAGGGATAGAAAGGAATTCAAATTAGACAACTTTGGAGGCGGCAAAGTTTTTGAACTGTTGTTGAAGCAAAGGTGACAAAACAACTGTTCTAGCCCTCCCAAATTTCAATAAAGGTGTTTAGGTGGATTGTGATGCCGGTGGTTGTGCCATTGGAGCAGTGTTGAGCCAAGAAGGTAAGCCCATTGCCTATTTCAGTGAAAAGTTAAATGATGCAAAGAGAAAGTATTCTGTATATGATCAGGAATTTTATGCAATGGTTCAAGCATTAAAGAAATGGAGACATTATTTGTTGTTGAAGAAATTTATTCTATATATCTTGATCTTCGGGCCTTGCGGTACATAAATGTCGAGGGAAAGAATTAAATCCAGGCATATGGAAATGGGTAAGAGTTTTGCAAGTTATACCTTTGTTTTGAAACATAGGAGTGGGAAGTCAAATAGGGTGGCAGATGCCTTAAGTAGGAGGCATATATTAATGACAAAGATGTAGATTGAAGTGGTTGGGTTCAATGAACTTAAGACACTATACGCAGAAGATCCTGATTTTGCAAAAGGCTTACAAGGAATTTATTCTGATGGGCCGGGACAAAGGTGGCGGCTAAGATTTCATGAAATCTAAGGCATGTTATTTAAGGGAAGTCAATTGTGTATCTCGAGGAGTTCCATGAGGGAGAACCTGATAAAGGAGAAGCATAGTGGAGGAATGGCAGGACATTTTGGTCAGGATAAGACCATTTCCATTATCAGTGAGCATTATTATTGGCCTCAGTTGTCACAGGATGTGAAGAAGTTTGTACAAAGCTGCAAGGTATGCCAGATGGCTAAAGGAGTGAGTCACAATACAAGCTTATATCAGCCCTTACCTGTACCAGAGAGGCCGTGGGAGGATATAAGTATGGACTTTGTTCTTGGTTTGCCAAGGACACAACAAGGGAATGCTTCAGTCTTTGTGGTGGTTGATAGATTTTCGAAGATGGCACATTTCATTCCATGTCGGAAGACCCATGATGCAGTCCACATTGCTGACTTGTTCTTCAAAGAGGTGGTGAGGCTACATGGTCTGCCAAATAGTATTGTTTCAGATCGTGACACACAAAATTTGTGGGGTACTTTTGGAGGACCTTGTGGAAAAGTTGAAGATAGAGTTGAAGTTCAGGTTTTGCCAAAAATGATGGGCAGGAGGTTGTTAATAGGAGTCTGGGTAACCTACTGAGATGTTTGCTAGGAGATAAACCCAAGGGATGGGACTTGATCTTACCCTAGTTATAATTTTCTTACAACAATTATGTCAACAAAAGCACTGGTAGATCACCATTCCAGATTGTGTATGGAGGTAGCCCCAGAAGAGCTCCATAATTGAGGAAGATGGACCAAGAAAAGAAAATAAGTGTTGAAGCCGAAGATTTTGCAGAACACATCAAGGATATACATGAGAAGGTAAGAGAACATATTAACAAGATGAATATGCAGTATAAGGCTAAGGCAGATCAGAAGAGGAGGTATAAGGAGTTTCAGATTGGTGATGAAGTGATGGTCCACTTGAGGAAAGAAAGGTTTCCAGTGGGAACATATAACAAATTGAAGATGAAGAAGTTTGGTCCTTGTAAAATTTTGAAGAGGCATGATTCAGGGAATGCACATGAGGTAGAGTTGCCGGATGGATTCAACATTTCAGATTTGATAGAGTATCATGAAGGTGGCACAGAGGAAGTACCAATGATGGAACAATGTGGGATTCCAGCACCTACTTCAGAAAAGGAGGAGATTGAAGAAATCCTGGATAGTCGTGTGGGAAGGAGTACCAGGAATAGGCAGTATGAAGAATATCTAGTGAAATGGAAAGGAAGGCTTGTTGAAGATTCATCCTGGTTGCCTAAGGCAGAGGTTGACCATTTGGGTTTTCCTCCACCATCCGAGACGTGACGGGGTCACTTCCCAAATTACCCTAGGTGTCTGATGTAGGAGCATCCAGTGGTGTAAGGGCAATCTTGCATCACCCAAAAATAGTTAAATTTCAAGTTTCTTGGTTTTTAGATGTTTTTACATGTTTGGATACCCTTTTCATCATAATGAAATTCCCAATTTACGGTTTTTATTTCTCTTCCTGGGTTGAAAGATATTGCAGTTTTAGTTTCCCAGATTTGCACCTAAAAATCTTCCGAGTTAGATTTGAGGCACTTAGAGTTCCCGAAACGGCCCCGAAACTTGCTGAAATTGGCGTAGCAGATTTTGAGCGCGTTATTGACTTCGAGACCTTTCCAAGCGGTTCAAACGGTTCGCGAATCAGTCCGGATCAAAAGTTATGGCCGAAGTTGGTGCACTTTCTAGAAGATACAATTGCAAATGTTCTTTTGAAATTTGAACTTCAAGTTGTAATTTTCGACGCCAAACCGCCTAAACTCAAATTTGAATGTTGTTTTGGCTCCAAACTAAAGAGGAGCTCTATTTATGGGTGGGTTCCTAATTTTTGGGTATCTTTTTGGGGACAAGCTCGCATATTGCGAAAGGGTTATTCTGTAGCTTTCTGTAACTTGCATGTGTTGTAGAACTTGGGGATTGAGATCCTCTACATGTAAGAAGCTCCATTTTCTGAATAATAAAATTATTCTCTTGTTTGTGGGTTTTTTTCTGTGTCTCGAGCTATGCCCTCATCATTTAGGGTAGAGGTGGAGGCTCTACCCAACATAGACCAATAGCTTGTCAAGTAGATAACTGTGAACATTGAAGAACACTAGCACAAAAACCTATTTATCATGTGACAATTCTAGTAGCCATCAGGGAGATTATGGAGGTGTAGAATGTAGTTGCTATCTTGATAGACACCATTATAGAGCATGGAACACAAAAATCCCAACCTTTTCCTCACACAATGATGCAACAAATCGACCATCTAACTCTAGTGCCCCTAGCTCTCATAAATGCTCAAATTGTTGTAATCTATGCTTTGGGAGAGATAGCGATGCAGAGGATGTAGATGGTTCCACCTCCCATGTGTTTTCATTATTAGTATAAATTTAACGGGATTAGTGGAGGTCATTAGGGTGGTGCATCAGATAATGTGGTGATGAAAAATGAGTTGCGAACAAGGTGTATGCTGGTTAAATGCAAGTATGTTGATTTTGAATTTATCATTTTATTTATTAAATACTTAAAATTTGTAAATGTATTTGCTGGTATTGGCATGGTGTGTTGGTTTATAGGTGGCATTGTTGTTCTTGCCACCAAGGTTCAAACCCCGTTGGGGTGGTATTGTTGAATGGTTGTATCCGGTTCATAGCTCCGGTCAAAAGCGTTTACCCCTTGAATAAAAAAAATAAAAATTGTAAATGTATTTAATAAATTTTTAATTATAGAATTGAATTAAACTAATGCAAATATTATGCATTTTAGGGTGTAATTCCAAAGGGTGGTACATCATTGATCTTTCCTACAACTTATACACGTGCATCTATATTAGAGGTAAAAATTTGTATAATATATCAAAATAAAATAATACTTTGTATTCAAAATAATGTTTAATATTTTAAAATAAATTTTTTTATTGAATAGGTGGGCATCACATCACCATCTAGTACACATGTTGCCATGGATGCTTATGACCTTGGATTTACACAAGTACACTATAACACATTTAAGTTTGTTTTTTAAAATTTTAAATTGTTGTTAGTATATATTTGTGTTTTTGAGTTTAATATATTATTGTTTGTTTAGTTGATGAATACAATATTCACACCTCCTGGCATTAGAGAAAAATTGGAAGCTAGCATTAGTGCAATAATTTCATCATCCATGTGCTTAGCTCAAGTATGACTATGAATATACATTTAATAATGTATTTTGTGTCAATTAATAGTAGTAGACCTATAAAAAATAATTGATAAATATGTCTTGGTTATGTTTTAGATAGATGTAAACACCCTTGTGCGAGGAAAACAATATCTTGTTGATGTAAGCATCATAGGCAAGAAGAGATAGACTACTAGAAAGTTGTATATGTGTTTATTATATATATATATATATATATATATATATAATTTTTATAGTTTTTTACTTTTGTGTAGTATCTAATTTTATGTTTTGTATGTATAGGTTGAGGTACAAAATAGTGAGGAGAGCAGGAGATCGGAATGACATAAGACACCGACTAACTATTTTCTCTTGAAAACTCTCATAAATTTAGCTACAAAATACTCGTATTCACTAACTCACATCTCTTCAACTCTTTTCCATCTCTAACCCCATATGTCATAGACTTGTATTTTCTAAAAGTAAATATTTTTTTTCCAATTTCATGTGTGCTCTCTAAATGCACACAATTTTGCAAATGTTGCAAACCACAACAAGTAATACATGACCCTTTCAAACATGACTTCTTATAAAAAATTGGCCATCATCTCATTTTCATAATAAAATGGAAATAAAATATCTTGATGATTTAGCAAGGACTTCTATACCACATTCCCACAAAACATTTTTAGTATGCAAAGTAACACATATATGACAATAAATATCATAATGCATGTAAAATTCAATATGCATCCTACAACATGTAGTGCATGCATGATTTATGTTAACATAAAAAGGTTTGACCATTTCAAAGAACCTTTGACTAATTCTTACTTAAGGATAACTTTGAATACAATTTTCATAAAATTGTGTTTGAGTCATATCCAAAAAGTGTTTAGGATGTGGTTCACAATTTTGAGATCCTATTCTCCTTCTAACAACATCTCTTTGATTGGGTGAAACTCTTGTGTTATCTTGGGCCAAAAAAATTCAATTGATACTCTTAATGCATCAACAACCCTATCTTTGTGTGGAAGTCTACTTGAGGATTCCCATAGAAAATTACTATCAGGATCCTCAATTGTTTCATGTCTCCTAATGGCACTTAATAGTGTTCTACTTATTTTGGTAACTATTTAAACGATATTTTTTCATTTCGTTTCTTGCTATAGTTGACGTAAGAACATGTCAGGTAATGTTGCTATCTTTAGTGCACGAGGTTGAACGTATTGATTGATACACACTAATTAGATTTCTTAAAATAGTTCTTTCACCATTGGTACTAGATGATCTTAAGCCAAGGATCTTCATAGTGTCTCTAAAATTAACATTTTTTATCATTTCAACAAAAAATTGGCACCTTCCAGTTTCACTTAAGCTCTCAAAATAGTTTTTCCATATTTTATTAGTCATTCTTCTACAAGTGCGATCGAGAATTTTGTTGGGCATTGGTTTGAAAATATTTTCATCTATGTCAATTAGATACTTTGGTCTTTTACGAAAAGTTCTAGGAGGTGTTATGATTGGTGTGTGTTCTTAGTTTGCATTTGGAACATTTTATTGATCATTCCTTGTCTCAATAGGTGTGATGATTGACACTTGTTCTTGGTTTGTATCTGGTAAATTTGATCCATCATTTCTATCCTCAATAGTTGTTTCAATATTTGAATCTATATTAATATCGGTTGGTATAGATGACATACCTTCTCCTCCAACTTTACTCATTTGATGTAGTCTTTTCATGTGCTCTCTTTGTTTTTTTCTTTCTTGCCTCAAGTTGTTCAGGTGGTCCTCGCTTATTCCTTCCCATGGTTTATATCAATTATTCTTGTAGAAGAGGGGGATTCACTACTCACAAGTTCTCTTCATTTAGAGAGCCTCGCGGTGAAAACTACCTTCAACTACCTCAAGAACAACAATGAGAGTTTCTGAATTTGAAAGAGCAAGTCACAAAGATTTTCTAGAAAAATTGATGAACTCTCAGTCAAAGGACAATAGCACAAAATACAAATGACATTGTAGTGCGTTGGCGTCTCGTACGAACTAGAGAATGAGAATGTCTCAGAAAACAATAAAATGACTACTTCTACTCTAATTGCTGAGAACTTATAGAATATAGGCAAATAACAAAATGTACTAGAACTGAAGTAAAGTAGAAATGATAAAGATAAGGAGAAGGAAGGAAAGAAGATGCTCACAACCACGCAAGTGACGAAGCCTTTAGCATGTGAATGTCTTCAATACTTGCATGCATGATATCTAGAGAGAGTGTTCGGGTTGTGTAGGGATTCGCCTCAGTCGAACCCCCATTTTGGTGTTCCCACCTCCACAGACAACCAAGAAGATAGAGAAAGAGAGAAATGAACAAAGCATGTGGTGAAAGCAAAACCCACTCAAGAGTAGAACCTGCACCACCAAGTAGGAGTGATAAAAGCAATCCCCGCTCAAGGAAGAAGACCTGTATCACAAAGTAAATATGCAATGGGTAAGGGATATGGAATCCCAAGATGCTTGCAAGCATTAAAGTAAAGGAGATGGAGTTGCAAGAGCTAAGGGTGTTGCAAAAGGGTGTTGTAAAAGCTTGAGAGAGATTGAAGTTGCTGTAACAAGCTATTTTTAGTTGTGTAAGCAAGGGTTGGAGTGTAGAAGGCTAAAGACAAAGATGGAGTGAAGCTGAAATTAGAAGAGTGGAGCTAGAAATGGAGGAAGAGTCACCAATGAAGTGAAAGGACATCTTTCAAAGAGAGAAAAGAAGCAAAAGGAAGCTTCCCATTCGATTACAAAGCATCTTGAGTCATTACCACCAACCAAAGGAGGTGACAAGTGGAAAGCATGCTTAAAAATGATTGTTTGAGCGTTGAAATTCCGTAGGACACTAGCACAGTGCACAAACGTCTGCGCGACGTGCTAGTGTCTGGACACGTCACACTATAAAACAACAAGAATGAGAAAAGCCCAAAGTTAGATGTAGAGCTAATGCACAAGGGTAGCTGCTAAAATGGGGTGTTGAAGCATCCCGAGAAGGGAAAAAGGCTTATGCAAGGGATAAAATGACCCTACTCAAGATGCTAAGGGAGTCGATGCTAAAGTGGGTACAAGAATGTATATGAAATTGCAAGGGGTGCAATTTTATGCCTATACAGTTTCTAAATAAAAAAATTATGAAAATATGTTAATAAATATTGTAATTTGAACAAAAATAAATTACTTAAACAAATATGAAATTAATTAAACTATATGAAATTACTTAAACATATATGAAATTACTTAAACAAATTACTCTTCATTGACATCTAAATTACTTAAACATTGATGGAAAGAATAACAACACAACTTAACCATCATACCATGCCACTATTGGCTATGTGTTACTCCTTGTTGTTCATCTGTATTCTATGTATTTTTTATGCCATCAATCTACACTTTAAAGATACTCTAGATTATTATTGTATGTATAAGAGGCACACATCCACAATTAGAGCCAATATTTTCATGTCACCCAGCAACATATTTTTTATGCCTTCATTGTTACCCTTGTTCTTTATTTACCTTATCATTTATTAACAACATTAAATTTCCTTTTGATGGGGCCCATTAAAATATTATGCTTTGTGTTTTGTATGTTATCCTTGGTAGGTATTTGTACTATTACTTAATGTTTAAATATTATGCTTAAGTGGTTGGTGTTTAAGTTTTAATGTGATAATTTAAAATTACAATGGGTTGAGGTTATAGTGTGAAATATTACTTTGTAGTTTGCATGTTGGATGCCTATGCTTGAACCCTGCACCCTCATAAATCCTTATACATGTAGAATTATTCTCAAAAATTTAAAATTACAAAAAATATTTTCAACCTCACATGCATACAAGTTCCCATTAGGTTCAGGCTATAGTGCAATTTCATCTTTACATATATTATAAAATACAATGTGCTTCTACACCCTACACTCTTGTTACTACTCACTTAAAGGACTCGTCACTCTCATTTGTAGTTATAAAATTACATTCCATTTTCATGGAACCCACAATATACATTCAATGATAGGTTGTGGAGTGTAGGTGTATCTTTGCACACGTTGCAAACTACAACATGCACTAGGTTCCTATTTCCCTACTTTAGCTTCTACATGTACAATGATAAAGCTTGTAAAGTGTGCAAACAACATGGCTACCTCATTTTAACTAACCCTATAAGGTTTGTGTTAGTAGACATAATTTACTCCTTTTCATGTTATAATTGATATCCTTTCCTTTAGATGCTATGTTCTTGCTTACATATTGAGGCAAACCTCCACTACTCCTTTGCATATGCATTGCACTATTGATCCTCTACCCTAAAACACAAATGTAATCTTACTTGGTACATAGTGGATTTTATTTGACTTTTTGTATGTATTTTTGGAAACTGCATCCTTACTTCTAGATCTTGAAATTTTATACTCCATGGAATTTTCATTCTTCCTTGTAACATGCACAACTATATTTCAATCATGTGACCCTACCATGTTTCTACTAACTAGACTTAAAACTTTCCTTTATAAATTCAAATGGCCTACATGCCTCTCAAGCTTGTAACTTTGCAATACACTCATTCCATGAATTTATACCTTATCCCAAATTTTCAACTTTCAAAATATAAGTTGCATCCACTCTTTCCAAGTATTTCATTTGAATAAAATTCTAAACCTAACCCTATACATGTGGTGGTAAGAATTTAATGCTCTTTAATGAAATAAATAGGCCTAGGAGATGTCTAAATCACATGCAATTACAAGTGGACCCATTTGAATCATAGATTCATGTATAGGGCATATAGTTGATGATCTAATGAGGCATGAGAGATTTGAAAAGTAATTGCATGGAAAGTATCCTATTTGTAAACATATGGAAAATTGATCTAACATGATTAAATAATTTTTTTCCTCCACTTGCAAGTACTCTTCCTTTCCTAAAAATATATTGATAATGACACAATGAGTTGACTACAAATTATAAACTATAATATGCACATATGCTCATGCCATGTTGATAGATGAAGTTGAAAGATATCTATATAATTTGGAAACAAAAGAACATGTTTTTTGTTTAGTTGAAGGAAATGGATAGAGAAGCATTATAAAAGGGGTGTCTTTTATTCTATAATAGATCTAGGGTATATGTAAACTACAAATTTGATATTTAGCTCCACTTGTGTTAGGCATTGAACTTTTTTAGGATTTTGGTGTTCACATCATGTAGGGTTTATCAAATATCCTACAGCCCCTGGCCTCTATTTCATTCTTATGAGCTTTAAATTTCCAATTTAAGGATAATTGTTATAATTTCATACCCCCTTTCATTTCCCATCAATTATAACTATTATGGAAAAATATAAATGGGCTTGTCATGCTCAAGATGTGCCTCTAGTTGTTGTGTTGCTTCTCCCTTTCATGTTTCAATCAATTGCCAAGTTGTAAAATCCAAAAATTGGCTAAGTATGGAAGTTGTAAAAGTTTTGAGTAGGTTTTGAAATCTACATTGACTTCCAACAAGGTTCTCATAACCCCATCAGGACCTGACATATGTTTTCTAACTTCATATGGAAGCAAGTACATTCTATTTGTGAACAATTTCATATGATTTGAGAACCTTTTGGGTTCTCAAAATTGGTTTGAGTACCAACATGTTTTTCCAACAAACAAAGGAGGAAGATAAAAGAGGCAACCATGAGTTGTTTTGGAAAGTCTCATAGGTTTTGAAATATCCATTGGAAGCTAGTGAGGTTGTCAAAACCACTCCAAAGGATGACAAGCATGAAGAAAGAAATGGAAAAATAAAAAAGCTAAGTATCAAGTAAAAAGTTTATGTTTTGGTAATTTTAAGAGATTTCAAAACTTTTTTCGGCTCCTAGTGAGGTTTTCACAACCTTTTCAAATCCCAAAAAGGTTCTCAAAACCCTATCCATCACCAACACTAGGTATCAACACAACTCGTCAATTTTAAGGGAGCCTTAGGAATGTTCCACATATTACCTTGACATAGTATAAATGGCAAAAGAGATTTGATGCACTCCAAATGTTGTGCCATTGGCCAAACTTGATAACTCAAAAATCCAATGGGACCCTTCTTTCTCAATAATAAATGAATCACAAACACATGAGAAGATGGTGAAGGAAAATTTGAAGCCCACGAAGATAAAGCACTGAATTCCTTACCTAATTTTGAAATCCCTATTAGAAGTTGACATTATTTCAAAAACCACTTAAATCTCTGACAAGATATTTTAAAACATTATGCAAAGCAAAGGAAAAGCTTTGCAAAAACTTAGAGAAAGCATGAGAGGATTTTGAAAAATGATTTTGCAAGGAATATTAAGAAAATTAACATTTTAACCAGGTTATGAAACTACTATTAGCTTCTGATGAGGTTTTCACAACCTTGTCGGCCCTCAACAAGGTTTTGAGAACCTCTCAAATTGTTGATTTCAAAAGTGCTCCAAGTTTCTAATATTTAAGGGAATATTCAATTTCACTAATCGAATCAGTTACAAGAAAGGCTATAAATATGGATGTATTTTCATTTATATATTGTTTTTTAGAGGTTGGAAAACATAGGATGTAAAGATTCGTTTGAAGTCCATCTTAGGAGGAGCATAGTTATAGTGTTTGTGGTGTTCTTCATTACTCATTTGTAGTATTGAATTATTTTATGTGTTAGCATCTATTCACAGAATAGTGTAATATCTTTCATGGAGAATAATTATAATGTTTTTATTGTGGATGGATAATTAAGTAGAATTATATAAACTTAAGCCATTAGTTGGTTGAGTTATTGCAAGGAAATGATTATAGAATGACCATTAGAAATTCTTAGTGTTAGGACAAATGCTATATAGAATTGTGACTTTGTAATCCCTTAGTAGGTACTAATGTGTCTTTACATATCCTTCTAACCCTACAAATGATCTGATAATTAAAATCTCAAACAAGCTATAATTTATTCTTAACTATTTGTGTTCTTTATACCATGATTTTCAAAGTTTACAAGGAATTGTCTAGTCATGTAAATAATTCATAAATCCTTGTCAATATGTATGGATATTTGTATTTTCTAGACACAATAGTATAAATTTGTAGGCTATCTTTCATTAGTGTCATAAAGGGAACCCATCTTCATCTTGTAGAACCTAAAATGTAGGGGAAAACATTGTAAAACCTATCTTGTATCCGTTGGCCAATCTTTCAATGTTTTTGAGTATAAGATATAATAAAATATTTAGAAGTAAATGAAATAAATGTTGGGGAACCAACAACTTGAAAAAATATTTTTGTAATCCATTGAAGGATAAAATTTGAATGTATAATTTTCATTCATATGAAGTATATCGAATTATGATGTATTTTAGGAATGTATTTTATTCCCCCCATTATATTTGATTTAACATGTGTGTTATGCATGATTAGTTAATTAGTATAGAGATTACAAAATATTTGTAGTTTTTCATGTCTTGTATCTTTTTGTTTGTCCATGGAGCTTTAAAGTATGCTCTATCTTTGATGTTACAATAAAATGGTGTTGTGCTCGACACATGTAGCACCCAACTTATGTATGTGAATGTAAAACTAACTCCTTGTCCAAATTCCCATTGTATTGTAGGACCTTTGGATTTCATATGTATTTTTCTCTTGGTTTGGAAACTCAAATTCATCACCCTATCAAGATCAAGGCACCAATATGCAAAAATGTATCCTCCCATCACACCAACATATACAAAAAAATCCATTCGTGCATCAAATTTAGAATTAGTTGTTCCACCAAATTTGCAAGTCCAATACATTCACAAGAACACATCATAAGGGATTTAAGGTTGGAGGAATCATGCTTTACATAGTTTTTTTCTTATAGCTATGTATGAAGGGATTTTTTTTTTTTACCAAAACCATATGGCATATAATTCTACACATATTAAGTTGTATGCATAGTTTATATATCTACTTGAAAACAAGGTTATGATATAAATCAACGTTGAGGCCAAGTGAGAGATATTGGAGTATCACAATGTAATAAGGCACGGTTTAATTTTCAAGGGTAGCTAAATATTACTATGTATATTTAATTTTCATGCATTTAACCAAAGCAATATCCCCTTGGCTTAGTAGAGCTTAAAGAAGAAGAGACTCACCCTCTCTTATCTAGTGAACTGAATTATCACCATTGTCTAATCATAAACTTGTAATCCATCACCTTAAATTATCCTTTACGTTTTGGGTTTGTTATATAAGCTTTATGGAAATATAACTCTTAGAGGCAACGAGTGATGTCCCTATCAAATGTGTAAAGGATTCTTTGAATTTTAGTATCTCTAGGGAAAACATTGATCCCATCTCCAAGCATCTTGGCCAAATATTAGTTATTTTTCAAATCTTAGATAAAAGGCCTTCCATTAAAGAAGTTCACAAATGGATTAAAGGAAATTAGAAATCTATCAATTTTGGGCTTCCTTATCCATGCTTGATAGGGGTGTCTTCCTTTCCATAGTCTATTCCTCAAAGGATCAAGATTTCATTTGGACAATGTGTCATAATTTTATGGTAGCTCTTGATTTATACATGCCTATAGAGGCAATTTTTCAACCTAATAGTAGAGTTTTATTTATTTATTTATTTATTTTATGTGTTCCTATTTGAATTTTCTTTTGAAAATTTCCTATATGTATGAAATATTTTAAGAATGTAAAAATATTATCCGTGAAGATTTAGAATTTTTTCAAATTGGATAAAACTTGGATGAATTCCATCTCACTTTTTCTAGAGCTTGTGTATTAGTGAATCTCTCTAAACCTCTCTTCCATTCCATGAGGATCCTTTTGACACTTAGTTCCTAGAATCAATTTATAAATTATGAATGGTTTCATTTTTAGTTCACCCACCTTGGGTATGGGAGGTTTGAATGTTCCTCACCAAAGGATTATTCTCCTATAAGGATGCATATTCAAAACTAGTGTTGGGATTAGGTGTGTCATGCACCTTGCAAGTCCTAATGTTTTGATTATTTAAATATTTATTATTTAGGTGTCCTAATGAAATGGGATGTTCTATTTTATTCCTTGGCCATTATGCCATGTGTAATTTATTTTCATTTTGAAATTTACATTTGTATACATTTGTAAAATAATATCTTTTCATGAAGGTTGTGTAATAATATCTATGAAAAATATATGGTGTAAGAGATATTATGAGGCATAAGAGCATGATCAAGAGGGAGGTTACAAAGTGGACTAGGAATCTTGACCCACTTATGACACACCATTGACCATATTTTTGAAGGTGGTAAATGACAAAGAATGGAGTGTGGGTGATATGAATTTTTACCCTGGTATTTGGGGACCTTTTTTGGGCCCATGGTAATGCCTTTTAGTGGTTTTGTAGGCCTCTAAGAGTCTATATATTGAGGAGTTAAGATGTAGACGTTAGCAATAATTTTGTGTAGGGCTATGATATTGGATTTATATTATATGAAGACGATGTTGATCTTCGTGGAGGCAAGGGCTTGATATTATATTGCAATAGGTTTGTTGAATAACACACTGGATCAGTGCTTTGGAAGCTAGATTTCTTCAAAAAGGTTTTCCTAGGGTATAGATGTGTCATTCTCTTTCTTACGATTGATTTATCTTCTATCTCTCTCATTCTTTCTTTTATAAGTGTTGTTTACATGTCAAAATTTTCCTAAAATTTAAGTACATATGATTGATGTGTTAATCTCCTTGAAGGGTTAATGTGTAAATACTTGCAATTCTTAATAATTAATAAGGGTTTTGTAGGTACTTTTCCTAACAAGTAGATCCTACAATTGAGAAAGCCTAACATTTATTTTATTTGGAGAAACTATAGATGTTTTATGGAAAGTGAGATAAGGCTTCTTCTCCACTGATCTTAGATGAATGCATCAATTTTGATAAAACTACATAAAGAAATGAAATTTTAGTTTCAAAGGTTAATAATGCCCTTGTAGTTCAGACTCTTTACCCTTTGTTTCTATCATTTGGTAGCTTGGTCTAGGTAATCAAGATAATGTGGAGAGCCTTTTGAAGCCAAATTTCTAACAAGGGATGAGAAGGGGTTATCTCAATATTTTAAGGAGGAGAATGATAACTTATTTGTAGAAAAACATTTTGACTATGTATTAATTAAACAACCAAAAGGAAACAAGGGGTGAAATTTTCCATTGCAAAAATTGAAAGATTCTATCTTTGGAGGTGACACTAATTTTTTTTCTTACTAAAGAAGAATCCAAGGATTTTTTATGGTATTGGATCAATAAATAACCACAAAAGTGATCAACAAAGAAAAAGAGAACCTCCCCAAGAATGGGATTTTCTTGGAAAGACCTCTTCTTATTTTCAAGAACCTCTCCTTTCTTCTTCTCATAACAAATATCATAGAGGTCAAATTGGAAGCTAATAGGCTACACATGAAAGCAAATGATGTCACTGAGGTTGGTTTCCAATAGACCAAGGAGAATCTCCTTTAAACAAAAGGAAGTGGACACACATATGAATTTGGTTTCCTCTTTTTTAATAATTAATGATTTTGGTGTCTCTTCTTTAAAAATCATAACTACAATTTTGAAAATGACTTTTACTTTATATCTTTCGTTAATTTGGAAAACCTTTCAATATTATCTTTTTCTTTTATATTAGATATTATATTTTAAAATCTTTATATTTTAGATAAAAGTCCCAATAATTTAGCCCGCATGGGTAGCCGAGTTGGCTTGAGTCTTGGGTTTGCTCCCCCAGGTCTCGGGTTCGACTCGGAGGCCCTGACTCACCCGATGTGTGTGGCTTGCGAGCGGCTGTGCACATCCTCAAAGACTAGTCTCACCCCAACTCGCCCACTACTCCATCGAATGATCAAATATATATATAATAAAATTATAATCTATTTCCATGACTTCCACAATTCGAAATGACAATGAGTTCTCAGCTAAAAATTATGAACATTTATGAGGTGTGGACAAGGAGTCTATATACTCGGTGATTTACAAGCATTTGTGGTTTCTCATCTGCTTTCAAGGTAGATATGAGATATTTCAGATAGAATAAGCTTTTATGAAGAGAGACGAACTTATGGAGTCTATTCATACCATTAGTCTTAGTCTTCAACAAAAAACAACATTGTCTTATTAAAGATGCTTGAAATTTCATGGGTTTGGTAATTCAATTAAAGAGCTAGAGACTATCAGTGTTAATACGAAAGTAACTGTTTGAATTCTGGCTGATGATGAGTTCCACACTGAAAACTCTTGTATGCAAATAAACCATCCAATAAATGAGATGTGAGTTGAAGGCTTTTGATTCAATTCATACATTGTTGGCCTTAAACGAGCCATTTGTTTGTGCTAGTATTTAATCAGTTAGCTGTGATATACTTAACAATTATTTTGAAGACAGTTCTGCTGTTATTTTGTTGATGTTATGTTTTAGTTTTATCCTTTTTTTCTCTTATAAAAGAGTTAGGGTCTATTCAAGAATTTCTGCTTTATCTTTAATAAAAAAATCATAATAGATATATGTTAACAGTTGAAGTATGTATTTTTGGTAGTAATCTCTATATTGTGAAATGGGAAAGCTCAATTACTGATCTTTCGATTTCTCTTCTTTATAAGAATTTCTACTTTATCTTTAATAAAAAAATCATAATAGATATATGTTAACAGTTGAAGTATGCATTTTTCGTAGTAATCTCAATATTGTGAAATGGTAAGGCTCAATTACTGATCTTTCGATTTCTCTTCTTTATAAGATCTACATTTCAATTTGTCTTGGATACCACAAGTCACAATCTTGATCAAAATGATCTCTCTTGATCAAAGAAGAAATGTTACATACACTATAATTTTATCTTATGATCTGTCTACATGCTATAATCAAATGGCAATTGAAAGATTTTTTTCAATTTTACAAATTACATTACATATAAGTATTGTTTTATTTTGAAAAATATTCAAATTGATTTGATAAAAGACTTAATTAAAATAGCATTTTAAAATTAAATTACTATTTATTATCAATTAAATTGGTTTATAAAAAAATATATATTTGACAATGACACAAAGAGGGCATACGGAAAATTCACCGCCAACAATTCACTGACAGAAAATTCACGGCGAGAAAATTCAACGTCATGACAATTCACATGCGAAAAATTAATTGCATGAATTTTTGGCAGTTAATTTTCTATGGTGGTGAATTTTCCCGCGGTGAATTGTTGACGGTGAATTGCCGGTGGTGAATTTTCCTAGAGCCCACAAGAGACATAACCACATTACTTAGCATAACTTGTTTAATAAAATTTTAAAACAATATTATTATTTCATTGAGAGGTGTCATATTGGGACAACAAGGAGTCTCATGTCACAATTGACATATATTTAAAAATAAAATAAAAAATTTAAGTAAATTAAAATTTATGGCATATATAGTAAGTAAATGGTTTTAAAGTAAAATAAAATAACTCTCAAGTAAATTAGAATTTGTGCATTCATATATTTTCATATATGTGTGTATGTATGTATGTATGTAGAAAGCTAGTATAGATATCTTAAAAACATCTATCTAAACAAAGTTGAGAGAAACCAATCATGGATTATTATTAATTTACTATGGGTAAACATTGTTTACTAGAGCTATAAGTTGGAAAGAGAGATTTTTAAATGGCTTCACTCTTGTACAAATATTAAAAGAGATAAAAAGGAACCAATACATTGACATAGAGCAACAATGAACAAACAACATGAAGCACCCCACTAGTAGGAGCAAGGAAGAATAAACCAAGAAAACTACCCAAAAACAATAGCAAAGCTATCGATTTTGTTGGGACTCAATCTAATAGTTCCAATTTTTTTTTGAGTCCCAAGTCCTTCATGTATTTATGATTCATTCTACTTCTTATTTATAATCAATTTGAGATAATCCATAATGGGTTTCCCTTAGTCAAATTTTATTCTGTTATTTTCCATCATCCCCCATGTGCCTATCATTTGTTTGAAGTTGCAACCCGGTTCCCAATAATTCTAAGTATGGAGGTTTTTGTTCAAAGTATAGGGACTATGCTAAATTTCTGAATTTTAGAGTTTCTCATCCCAACATACCTTCTTCCCAACCCTCACTCTTTCCTTTGTCATTTTAAAATTGTCATACCTTTTTCTTACCAATATATTTTTTTCTCAAACCCTTGCACTCCAATGATTTATACTGTCACCTATCAAAGTTATATTTCCAATCTTCTTATTCACATCCCTTATAGCATGATCTATGGTGCATTCATGATCCTTTTCACTATTTTATTTTTAGAGTTGTGGTTTTAGTCTTCTACCCATATACCAAGTATAACATTGATTCCTTGATATTCCTAATCCCCAACTCTTGATATTTTCTTCTATATACTTTTTGAAGTAAAAAATGTGTATATACCTCTAACATGGTAATTCTACCATGAGTTATGAAATATCCCCAACTCCCAATACCCAATATTCTATACTATGTTATCTTATCAAGTTCACAATTTTAAATCTTCTATCCTTATGTGCTTACCTTGTGGGATGAATTCCTTGGTATCCAAGATCCCTAACTCAGGATAATTCCCTTCATGTATATTTTCAAATTCAATGACATGGAGATAATTTTATATGGGATGAGGTATGAAATAATCCCTCCTTGATCCCTGACAAGTGGTATGGGGTATAAGGAATCATCCATCCTTGTTTCCCAACAACACTAAAACTCTATAACTCCCATATTTTGTATTGTTCACTCTCACTTACACCCCTCCATTATATAAGTTTCCAATAATGACCAAATTTTATGTTACAACTACTACAAGATGGTATTCCTACCCAAAATAGTTGGTCATATTAAGGGCATAGATTCACATGTACTTTTAGTGGCGGAAGATAAGAACACTATGTTGCCATTAATTTTGTGATTGAGCTCTTGACATAAATTATTTCCATGCAAGCTATAGGTTGTCATTCTAATTGATTTTGTGGTATTTTTACTTGTTCCACATATAACATTGATGACACCTCCCTCTTTGTCAAAATTTTAAGGGTTTTAATGACCAAACTAAGTATTATATGTACTAGTTCATTTTCTAGAACAAAGGTTGGTCATTTTCTTATTTCCATGTGATAGAAACACCAAATAACTTCTATGATTTCAAATCTTGTGTGGCTAGTCACCATTAGAGTAGCTCATTTTTTAAATCACAAAGAGATAGTTATTGTACAATAGATATCTATAACTGAATGTCTCTATTGCCAATTGTAGATATTCAAGAGTGACTTCCAAGTAACAAAGTGTGATAGGTTCTTATTAGTTTAGTTGTTTATCTCACCACATTTTTTGGTGTGAATATAATATTGACTTGGAAAGTGTTTGTGAAGGAGGGGATTCGCTACTCCTTAGTCCCAAGGCAAACAAGGTGTAAAGGAAGTGAATTGCCCTCGGTCACCTCAATGAAAAAGGCTAAAGGATAGGCTGGAAAACAAAGAACAAACTAATCTATATTTTTTGGGTTTTGGGGAATTGAGGATTTTAAGAGTTGGGTGAAAAAACCATAGAGGTCTCGAACTACCAACCAACTAGCTCTTAGCTGGAGGATTTTAGTATGGGACACAGACAACAGTGTGGTGCACTATCGACTCAAGGATGCGCTAACATCTCATATAGACAAAGAGTTGAGCTAACAATATGAAACTCATAAGGCATGATAACAACCTGAGAACCTTAATCCAATAGTTTAAATAAAAATGACAGAGTGCTAAGAATGTGTAAAATAGATAAACTAACTACAACAAGAAGAATACTATAACTTGAAAGATAGCTTGATTATGATCAAAATGACAAGCAAGGGTAGTAGAAATCCAAATTATGCTTGGTCCATCCTCCCGCAAGCTCCACGCGATTGAAGTACCTACACACACGGTGCCAAGAAAATGTTGGGGCTATATTTTGGACTTTTCCTTAGTCAAACTCCTGCTTTGATATTTCCACCTCCATGGTCAACCAATAGACCATAACAGAGAGAAAAAGACAAAGAAAAGAAGTAGATAATACATATAGAAAGAAAAATACAATTTATATGCTATCTATAATATTGATAATGCAATGGAATGAAAACAATAAAGTGTTACCCTCCCTTTGGAAAGCTTAAGAAGCTAAAAGGAAGGATGGTAGCCTTGAGAGTGCTAGACGAACATGGAATAAGATAGTGCCAATAACTTGAAACCTGCAAGAAAGTGATGTAGAAAGAATGGAGAGAGTGAAGTTGTGATAGATTGATAGAGAGATTGAATGGAATGAAGAAGTGAGTTCAAAATGAGGATTTGGAGGCAAAAGGAATGTTCTCAGGCAAGTTTGCAGTTGCAGGAGATGTTACAACTCGTGAATTCCACAAAATGTAATGCCTCAACGTCCACTGACCCAGGAATTTTTTAGGGACACCCACGCATCACACAAACATCTATGTGACATGGAAGCATCCTAGAAAAAAATCCCTCCACTGACAGAAAATGCTAAAGAATGGATAAGATAGAGGGTTTAAGGTGGAGGGTTTTTGCATTATCAGTGTTATAAGGATAAAGTAAGGGTATATTGTGGGAGATTGCACTAAGGTGTAATTTTATGCCTCAAAATTTTTCCCCCCACTTTAGCGAGCATATGTGAACTAAAGTAGAAAGATATTGACGAGAATATATCAAAAAGGAGAGGAAGTAGTCTCTTGATCCGACATACCTTGAAGTGAAAGGGGAGCTCCACTAGAATGCAAAGAGGACATGGGTCTTCAATCATCCAAAGCTAGCTACAATCTCACCACAAACATGTTAGCTGCAGACAAAAATGTTAAGTGAAAATTAAAAAATAATAGACACAATAAGACATAATCTAATCAAATATAAAATGGTGTTGATAGGTATGGCTAACATGCCTAGATTCCATATGAAAATTATGTAGGCTTGTGGTTGTTGTAAACTACATTACAAGATAGTCACAAAAAATACAAGTCTAGCTAGGTTTCCCCCAAGCTAGATGACATGATATAAGATATCCATACATCAAGACACAAGATATCAAATGTCAAATATAAGACACAAGCATAAGACACCAAGGATCAAGGAATCCTTTTGAAAGAAATTTTTAGAGAGGGGTTCTTTCATTAGGGAAGACATCAAGACATCAAGGAACCCTTTTGAAGGAAACAAAATTTTCTACAAGTGATTTTTTCATCAAGGAATCCTTTTGAAAGATCTTTTGTTAAGGAATCCTTTTAAAAGAATACTCCTTTTGTGAAAATGAAGTTTTTATTAATGGATTCTTTCATCAAGGGATCTTTTTGAAAGAAATTTCATCAAGGAATACTTTTGAAAGAACACTCCTTGTTGAAAATTAAGTAGATATGAAATCCCCCTCTTAGAATGATGTGTGTTACATAGAGGATCACATGTCATTCTAAGGAGAGAAGAAAGACAAGAGATGTCATGGCATCATATAAAGGGCAAGATGTATTCATGGAATGTTGTCACACATGTGAGGGACAACATTTAGAATCCGCAACATCATGAAGAAGGTTGGCAGAGATGAAGAAATTAAGAGACAAATGGATCTAATAATTCAAGGTTAGAATTGCTCATAGATATAATATAGTATATGTATGAACTGTCATCGATCCCCAAATGTATTAGAAAAGGAAGAAGAGAACATGAAGACAAATGAAAAATAAAAATCAAGTCAACATGGAAGAAGGCATAAATGCCCCAATGCTTTACATCATCCTCGATGTGAAAAAGCAATATTACAACACATAGAAGAATGTAGAGACAAATAGAAGAAGGTTATGATAGATTCTTGCACCTGTATCCAAGCACTTACAAGGGTAGAAAGGGTCCTCTAGGAAAGAGCATAAAACACATACAAACAAGTGCAGGGGAACACAAACAAACACACAAGTCTAATCTACAGATGTAGAAGAGGCACCCCCCTAATTTGAGTCCACCAGAAGGTTGTCTTGCTCCCAATCTAGATCATTATAGGGGGAGGGAGGACAAGCCTGAAGGGGAGGGATAGCAAGGGTTGTAGCAGCAAACTCACCTTCGACAAGGGCCAAGGAAGAAGGTCCATCGAGGTCCTCTTTTATGAGCTCTTGTGAGACTAGGGTCATTGATCTCTCAAAGATCGATGATAGAGTCAGGATGTCCTCCAATGAGTTGAACATGCACTTTTCAGGAGTGTCATGCATCAACTAAGTGGGAGGAGGACAAGACACCTGAAAGTGATTGTCGACCTCAGGAAAAGGGGTAGTGACAAAATTTGGAGATGCAGGGGTTGCCTTCGTCACAAGGACAACACAAGCCAAAGTAGAACTAGACTCCACAAGGGACGAGGGTTTCTTATGACCTTTGCACAAAGCACTGTCATCCTCAATATTTTTCTTCAATAGAGGATGCGAATTCCCCATAGAAGAAGTTGAGGAAAAAGAAGGAGATGGAGCTACAGAGGATGCCACCTTTGTATGATGCATGTTGATGGGCTATGAGAATGGAGGAATGTCGAGAGGAGAGGTAAGAAGGGGAGGCTCCACTGAAGGAGAAATGAACACTTGCACTCTTTTAAGGTGAGGTTCATCAGGATTCATTGATGAAGCTAGAAGAAGAATGAAGGTGATGGGAATTGAAGCAGAAGAAGAAAAAGGAGCAAAATAAACCACAAAAAAGTAGGAGCGGAAACAAAAACAAGAGGCTCCTCCCCACCCATCTGCAAAGTCGCATGCTCCCTAGCTAGAGCCTTTCACTAGTGCTTTCGCTCATGTGCAAGCCAATTACGTCAGCTATAGGCACTAGAAGGCATAGCCTGAGAAGAGGCCCAAGGCTCCTACTCTACCACAAGAGAAACCTTTGCAACCATTGCTAGTGGAAGGGGAGAATCCTTAGGAGGAGCAAGAGGAGCAAGGGACACAAAAGAAAAAATAGAAAGATGCATCTTGGTATCGGGCCTCTTCACATGCCCCACCCTAGAGGTAGGTGGAAGAACACACGGAGGCCACAAAGGCCAAGATGCAGGAACAACCCCACAAAAAAAATTCCCCTTGCCATACAGGATGGGTCAGGGCACCATGGGTAGGACAAGAAGTAGGAAAACCTAGGGCTTTGACTCCACAACATGGGTGCTTTTCCTTTTCCTATGCTATGCATAGGAGCAGGAACAAAGGATGCTACCAAGGGATGAAAAGCAAAAGAAGGAGGTGTAACAGATGAAATAGAGGAACTAGAAGGGGAAGGATTGAGAGCAAGATCAAGCTTGTCCTTCCCCTTTGCAGGGGCAGAGGACGAAGCTTGGTATTGTGCACACAAACAAGCCTTCAAAGACACAACATAGGGTGATAGAGGTAAACCACCTTTTAGTACCCAGCCTCTAGTCTTGTACTTGTAAAGCCTGATACAAGATATCTCCCCTAGGAGGGAGGGGTTTGACTAGGGCGGGCCAAAAATGGTCGAGGGAGAATCCCCCACATGCTACCAGTGGCTTATATCTAGTGTCCTAGACAACATACATGATACCCTCATGGGGATACTTCAGGAATTTATGGATCAAAAAAGCGTCTGCATTCATAGAGGCTAGCCAAGGAATGCGTAACCTCGCTTTGAATAAGTCTAACTCTAAGATCACAACAAATGAAACATCCATGGACTTAGGACCATTTGAAATTGACAAAGAAATAGAGCCCATAGGGGTGAGAGAAAACCCATCATGAGTGTGAAGGGTGACCTATGATTCATCATATTTCTCCTTATCCAAATTGTTAATAAACAAGGCCTCCTCTGTGATAACTGTTACCAATTTGTCGCTACAGCTCAATTGGTGGAGCTAATTAAATATTGTCATATTTTGAAGTGAAAATACAATTATTTCTGCATATGCTTAAGTTTTGTTGGCACCGTATTTATCATTTATCAAGTGATAGATATGCAAGTGTTTTGAGATAGCTGAGTTCAGAAGTATTGCTCCAGTAATTTACAAGTCAAATGAACTACAAAACTGAGTATACAAATGATAAATCTTAATAGAATGCTTTCATTTATTTCATGAAGTGATTCACATTACATGTTTTCATTTGATTGCAAGAATACAAAGGATGGTACAACTTTGCATTTTAATGCTTTTCTTTCAGAATGGAAATGAAAGAACGAAATTAAATATCCACACAAGCTGTGGTTTTAGCTAATTCCATTCATTGTGGAAAGTAAATTCTATAGCTAAAGGTAAAAGAAATGAGAAAGCAGATAGCAGAAGACATATCCATCATTGCCTAATTCTTCATCTTCAATTGAGATGTTGTTGCTTGCTTCGTCATGCTTCCGATCTTGAGTGTGCCTACAAAAGATTAAGAAGGGCATCAATTAAGAGCTCTGGATATGAGTTATACTACAAGCTCTACCAACATAAATATAATTCACTCTTCGAGATGCATGGAATCAACTAAAGGAAGGAACAAAAATGTGAACTAAAAAGAGAAAACATCATCATACATTGTTTTTATGCTAACATTGTTTTTATCCTTGTGCAGATATAGGGAAAGTCTTGTAGCAAATCATTTCATGAAGACCAAGCATGTGGAGGAAAACGGGCTCCCACAAGGGTAGAGCTCGACATGCTGCCCCTTTGGTATTACAAATGGGGTTGAGTGAAGGAATACAAATATCATGCTCATCTAGGCTATTCAATTGAAAGAGTAAAGCGAAGTTCATTCATCAGAGCCATTAGGCCGACTGTTTGCTCATAACAATCAAGTAATATGCTTTTTTGAAAGCTACAGGTGGACAGTAGAGTTAATGAGTTCAATCAATTCAACTAAAATGCATCATTTTCATGATTGAAAATCTAAAATATTGTTACACTGTTGCTTTTGCTACCATAGTATTGTTTTGCTACTTTAAGTCTGATTATATTAAATGTTGTTTCATGTTTTTCTGTTAAGGAGCAGCAGTGTTCTATCTCATAAACAATGATAGTGAACAGGCATACATGATGCCTTATCAATTAAGCACTAATGAGCAATTAAAACATGGAAGTAATTGCAGAGTTTTAGTTTGCTTTATCTCATAAGTGCTCAAGCTGGAATGCCTATTGTTTTCTAGAGGCATACAAGTTGTAATATGAAGATAACAAGCATCAGAGAGTAGTTTTCATAATGGAACATAAAAATGCATGAAGAGTGCCAGGTGGAAGAGCATACATTTAAAGGAAAGTCAAGCATGAAGGAAGCTTCAGGTTTTTCAACCCTTGGGTATTTCATTGTGTTGCATTAAGTGGAGTAAACAGTACAGGGGATTTGTTATTGTTTGATATGTATTGCAAATGGAGTTGTGCATCTGTTTTCACCATTCAAGGTATGTCTTCAAACTATTATTGTATGAGGTTAAAGCATAATGGACTGAGCAAGTAAACATCTAAGGCTACCAGTCAAAGGAAGTGTTTGGGTGTAGAGGTTTGTCCATAGTACAATTTTCTGTAGGAAGTTCAAAACCCATTTGGGTTTCTTCCTCATTTGAAACAGAGTTTGCGGAGTTGAGTTCATTAGAGATGCAAGATGAAAGAAGTAAACTGGAAACAAAGTGGAGCAGAGATCATATATACTCATTTGTAGAAAATTTTGAATATATGACAAAACATTCAGATTTTTGTTTACTTTTTCAAAATACCCGCATGAGGGTTTTTTTATCAAAATGTAGATTTACCACCATTTCCAACTTACCCACATGGGGTTTTTGACATAAAATAAAATGAATTATTTTATTTGAAATCAAGAGATACCCATGAGGGTTTTGTGCAAAAGATGCAAAAATACATGTATGCCTTTCATGGGTTGAGCCCAGAAAAGTCCCAGAATGCCTGGTTTTGTTTACAAAAGAGTAATCGTTCTTTTCAAAGACAAGCTTTGAAAGCTATTTTTTTTAACAAAAGGAACAAAGCAGAAATACAATGGAATGATGGAGTAGCAATTCTTTCACAGAAATAAGCTTTTGGAAGCTTTTGACAGGAAATGCAGAAATAGATGAATTTCTTGTAGAATAAAGAATACCCACATGCCGTTTTTGATTCAATATACAGATTTCTCATTATTTCCAGCATACCCATGTGAGGATTTGAGTAAAATGTAGATTTACCATCATTTTCTAGGTTACCCACATGGGGTTTTCAACAGAAAGAAAAAATGAATGTTTTCTTCAGAATTAACAAATACCTATATGGGGGTTTTGTTCCAGGTACAAAGAATACACGATATTGTCTCTTGGGTCGAGCCTAAAAATGACAAGAACTCATTTTGCTAAATGAACATGGCACGACCTGTAATGGGTCAGTGTTGTTTCAAGGAGAAAACAACTATTTTGAAGCTTTGTTTGATACATAAAACAATAAGAGTTAGAGCTTACCATTTTATGCATGTAGAGGGACATGTCGCGACCAAGCTTACACAAAGCTTCAACTCATAGCTCAAACTCATACATGGCGACCAATGAGAAGGCTAATACACAAAATACAAGGAATGCATCAGATAAATATATCATAAGCCACGGCCTGTGAGGCCATGTTCTCATCAAACTAGCCAAGCAACAAAGAAAAAACAAAGGCTTACCATCATTTGTTTGTAGAAGAACAAATAAGCCTCAGCCGAGCTCTCACATAGCTTTCAAATCAAGGGTTGAGCTTTCATGTTGGCGGCCAGGAAGGAGTAGAGATGAAGCATAGGAAAATGGAGTAAAATCAAAGAAATACACATATATGGCCGCAGCATAAGGGCCACAGTTTGTCTTGAAATGAAAGAAGAAGGCCATGAAATGTTTTGAGACCAACTTACCTTGTTAAATCACGAAGATTCAACCATAGAAAGCTCGAATGGAGTCTTAGAATTCAAACCCTAGCATGGTAGCGACACTTTCTTCCTCCAAACAAAGCTTTGTCTCAAAATCCCAAAATGCAAATGATGTGATTTTAGGGTTTGCTTTTGATTTTTATCATATCGATGCCCTAATTTGACCTAGGAGGATTATTTCATAATTTTTTTAGATATTGAACCTCATGTGGCCGAACTTATTATTTTAGGTCGAGCCTTGTGAAATATGGTGATACAATTTTCCTAAGTCTTTAGGCTTGTGTGATAAGATATTTTATGGCCTTAGACTTTAGGTTTTGATCAATTATGCCTTTTGTAAAATGGATGATTATTGTGCCTTAGGTTTTTATTGATTTTGAGAGAAATCAATTGGGGATTGTAAATGAGATTTTATTTAGGGTTTATTTTATTTTCAATTGATTTTGAGGAAATCAATTAGGATATTGATAAGAGATATTCATCATTTTATGATTTTTTAAAAGAAAATCAATTTTGTATTGGAGAAATAAGGTTGTTTTTGCAAAAGATTTTCTAAAAATCTTTAACTGCAAAAAGTAAATCAAGTTGGGAAAACATAAAATCTGCAAGCTATGTAAAGAAAGAATAAAACAAGTTGTTTTATCTCTTCGTTATTTTTAGCAGATTTGTGAGAGATATTTCCTTGGTCGGATTTGGGTTTCCTAATGGAGAGATAAGGTGTTCTTTTTGCTTTAAAAGTAGATTTGGATTTTTCTTTAGGAGTTTTTTAGTGTGTATATGCAAAAAGTATGTTTTTTCCGCTTTTGTGCAGACATTTGGGGCAGTTTTGATATCTTTCCTTGAGCTTTCTTCTTGAGCTCAGATTAGGGTTTTGGAGATATATCTTGTGAAAAACTTAGTGTTTTTCTAGTCCAGATTATTGTTTCTTGCTCTGATACACTTCTTAAGAGCTTGTAAACTTTTTGTTCTCAGATTAGAGAGATACTCTTTCATTTTTTCAATAAAGCAGCAGAGTTCTCCTTCCCATTTTTTGGTCTCAGTTTCGTGATGGCAATCTGATGTCTTTGTGTTTCAAATTGGAATCCTTACATGTCTTGTTGTTGTGAAACTTTGTTCAGAATTACATGTTTTCAGGTTGCATGTTGTATTTAGTTCTTTTAAATCTTCATTGAAATCACTGATGAAAACATGTGCTAATGAGATTGTGAGGGCTATTGTGATAGGGAAACTGTTGTGAGTGATAAGGACTAGATTTTCATAAATCTAGTGAATCATCTATTAGTCATAGGTTTTAATTTTAGTTATTCTCTATCCCTTTTCCTGAAAAATTACTTAGAATAGGATCCATTATTCGGAGAACCAGCTCACTATGGAGATTCTCTTTTCACAGAAGATCACCCACATCTGAAAAGAGTTTCAATGTTTCAACAAATAGTCTGATTTTGCAAATCTGACAAAGGGTGCATATCTGATTGACAACAATTTTTTGCACGCCCAGTGGGACTCTGAAAATCAATTTCAGAGAAGTTTTTAATGTTTTAAAGTTGTTGTTTGGTGTATGTAGCAAGTTATTCAACCTTTTAGAGGCCTATTTCAATATACCTGGCAACTCCAATTCTAATTTTTTGCATGCAAAATTAGTGCAACCTACACATGAGAAAAGTTTAAACTAGATCAAGTTCTGCACCTTTCGAATATCGATAGTTGTCCCCACCATGAAGAAGAGGCAAAACAACAAAGAGGTTGTTTGAAACTCCTACGAGGTCAAAATCAACACCTCCTATTTTCAGCTCTTTGGTTTTATCACCAGGAATCACGGTTCCAATATCACAAGCACCGCTGATGGCAGCGCCAAGACAACACCCGTTTACTCCTTTTCATGGAGTCAATCCATTAGACATAGGTCAACATGATGACATCCTAGTTGCAACCCTTAGAAGCCTGTCATACTTCATTGGAGAGGATCACACAACACTGGTTGAGCATATTCATGACGTGGCCACCCTATGCTCAATTCACAACATCACGCAAGAGAACGTCGCGTTAAGGCTCTTGGCTGCATCACTCAAGGGGAAAGCTTTGCAATGGTTTAAAGGCATCGTAGCCAACTCAATCACGACATGGGACGCATTAGGTAATGGTTTGTAACAGTATTTTGCTGATAAATATGATAATCTGTCCCTATTAGAGCAATTGAGCACCATTCAAAGAGTGCCACACGAGCACTTGGCTAATTTCAACTACCGATTTCAGAGGACCTAGGACAAAATTCCTACAACGATAAAGCCTTTACTAGCTCATGCTTTTCTATTTTACTTAAAATCCCTAAATACTAAGGTTTCAGTCATGATCCAATCTATGGGTGGGCATACACTCCCTAATGCTTATGACATTGCCATTAGAGCTGAGAATTGTCTCAACCAAGCTGGAGATATAACCCCTAGACCTCCTATGCCTTTGTTTCCTGAAATACAACCACCTACCCCTATTGCTTTACCTCCTTTAGTTGTTGTCCCACCTATTCCAACAATAGGTTATCATAGCGCAGCCCAAGAGATTATTGCTCTAGTCCAAAGCCAAGAGCTTTAGGAGATTAAAAGCATACTTAAGACCTTCAGAAATGACCTCGTGAACATAAATAAGCAATTTGTCCAGGAACATAAGCCTTATCAAGCCACTTATCAGCAGAACCAACCTAAAAAGCCCGCTTTTCAGAATGATTATCAGGGTCAGAAGAGGAGTTTTAACCCAAGACCATTCCAGCCATACAACCCAAACACAACTAGTTTGTCAAAGGAACTCGTGCCTCAGAATAATATTGCCCAAGATTGTGATCAGTGTTATCCATGCAATCAACCCCATAACGAATCAACATGTGCTAATGGAATGAGAAATCAGGCCTTAATGGTCCAAAACAGCTATGTTGGTTTGAAAAATGTTGTTGATCAAAATCAAGAACATCAAGATAACGTGGAAGTAGCCTTGTTGAACAAGCAGAATTCTGAGTTTTGTGGCGTGAATGGCCAAGACTAACAAAATTCTTCTATTTCGGCCAATACCAGATAAAAAAAAGAGCTATGGATATGGGGCAGCAAGCTGGAAATTCACAGTAGCAGCCTACAAAGGATAAGCAACCCATTTCTTCGTCAAATGTTAACGCTGCAGTGTAGCCTAAAGTGCAGATTCTGCAAAGAAGCCAAGAAATACCCGATAAGGAGGAGTCAAAGACGCATTTGCAACATTTGCAAAGGAAAAATGATGTTGTTATAAAGAATCAATAGAAGGTAAATCTCACTTCTTTCAATATTGTTGAACACCACAGAAAAGCTACCATCAGTATGTCTGTATTAGATGCTTTGCACATTCCAGGTCAGAAAAGTTTGCTGCAAGATGCTTTAGCTGAGTTATCTATTTTTGATGATACTAATCAAGGAGTTGCTAAAGTTGTGCTTGCAAATGATCTAGAGGTTAAGAATGACTAGAAGAATAAAGAGGTAAAGCCTCCCCCGTTTTATTTAAGTTTGATTACTGGCAATAAGATTGTTCATAATTGTATGGTTGATTCTAGTGCCAGTAGTTCAGTCATGCCTAAGAGTTTGGTTGATAAGTTAGGTCTTGTTTATGAGCCTAATCCCCAGAAAGGCGTAGTTCAATTAGATGGGTTTTTTGTTAAAACCGCTGGTATAATCAAGAACTTGGCACTTACCTTGCATGCATCCCTGAGCTTTTCTATTCACTGGGATATACATGTTATCGATTTGCCACCGCACTTCGCCATTTTCCTCTCGAGAGATTTTACAACCAAGATGGGTGGGTTTTTGTCCTCTGATTGGTCTCATTTGTTTTTTAGAACAAGGTATGGTACGAATGTAGAAGTTGAAAAACCAACTTCACAGTCCCCAAGAATCACCTGCAAGCAATCACCTATCACATGCAATAGATATTCAGAACAAAAATGAAAGATGTTCTGTAAACCCTCAAAGCAAGTTTGTGCAAGCAAAAATCAGCATAATGATATTGAATGAAAATTGTTTTACAAATAATGCAAAAGCCTTCAAAAAGGAAATCATGCAAAAAGAAAGACATGCACAACCCTAATCCTATTTTGAGCAAAAAGACAGCTCAACAATATAAGGATAATAATTAACCTAGGAAATAGAATATTCCTAAGTAAACTTATGCTAAAGTGTAATTAAATAATTAATTACACCAACACCCCCCCATAAGTGCAACTTAGGGAGAAGCAAATAATTATGCAAGAGATGAGTCCCGACAACAAGGCCTGGTCAGGTACTCATTTACAAATGCAATGATGAGGTAGAGAAGGAAAACCTAGTGGGACAAAACCCCTCCTACAATGAGATGACTGCTGCAGAGAAGCACTGGAAGAACACTATGGAGTAATACTAGAACCACAATCTGACAAGCAAGGAAAGATACTTCTGTCTACAACTGAAACCAAAACCGGAATCATGATAATGTGACAGCAGACCCGATGCCATAGAACACTAAAAAACTCACAAACTGGAACAACCCTGGAATCTGTGAAGCAACACTAGATGAGATGACGACAGAATCTGGAAACCATGAATCTCGATGCCGATGCCAAACTGTGACTGAAACTCTTCCATGGGAAGGAGTACCAAAAATAGACTCTGGAACATTAACCATAAAAACATGGACCTCAAACTAAGAAGAATCTGAACCAATGAGGATCAAGAAACATAATCTCTCAACTAAAGTGTGAACCGATGAATCCGACATGTGTCAAGTTATGGCAAAAAAGTGGCCAAAAGAAACTAGGAAACCAGAAAACCCATGCAAACTACCATCAAATCAAGATGAAGATGGGGATCAAAGTGCATGCACACTCTAATCATATTATTATGCAAGAAACCCCCCTAATAGAACTTTATATCAGTTCATTTATTACAATACCCAATGATTGTAAAAGGAGAGAATGCAAAACATGCATAAACTACAGAGAAAATGTAAACCTAGTGCATGAAAAAAAAACTGAGTGCATGCACAAACCAATGTTCACATCTACCTCCATGATGAAAAATAACCTCCAATCTGTGTAGAGGTCGAAACCAGCTTTCCGATGATATCTCATTTGTGAAAATCTGACGCCATGGCCAAAAGTTATGATTTTTTCAAAAAAACTGAATTTAGCTTGCAGGAAATGGGTTTTCTAGCAAAAAAAAGTTTACTTCTAATTTGATTTCTACAAAATCTGTTCACAATGAATGGACAAAAATAGAAACCCAGAAACATTTTGAAGCTAAGAACAAAACTCAGAAACTATTTTCTGATCCAGCAAGCAGAAGATGAAAAAAAAAAAATTTAAACCTTCAGCCAAGAGAAAAATGACGCGCGCCAATTTTTTAATAGTAGTTTTCTCCAAATCTGTACAAGATATAAAAAATCTAAAAGATACACAGTTCAAATTTTGACCCTGGCTACAAAACCCAAAAATTGTTTTTCCTACAATTGAGTGGAAGCTGGATTTCTGAATCAAAAATGAAAAACGGCTTCAATCCCTTACATAGAAAAATATGCTATGAGAAAATATCTTCAAAGCATGAACAGGCAGCAACAGATCTGGAGCTCTGATACCATGTAGAAGTTGAAAAACCAACTTCACAGTCCCTAAGAATCACCTGCAAGCAATCACCTATCACATGCAACAGATATTCAGAACAAAAATGAAAGATGTTCTGTAAACCCTCAAAACAAGTTTGTGCAAGCAAAAATCAGCATAATGATATTGAATGAAAATTGTTTTACAAATAATGCAAAAGCCTTCAAAAAGACAATCATGCAAAAAGAAAGACATGCACAACCCTAATCCTATTTTAAGCAAAAAAATAGCTCAACAATATAAGGATAGTAATTAACCTAGGAAATAGAATATTCCTAAGTAAACTTATGCTAAAGTGTAATTAAATAATTAATTACACCAACAACGAAAGTTACCAGAAAGTTTGAGCCTCTAGCCAAAGACCATATCAAACCATATTCCCCGAATCCTATAAACGCTAACCTCTACGCCACCCCTGTACTGGAGGAATAAACCATGACCTCAGATTGCAACACCCCTATAGAAAATATGAATCTAGATGAATGGGCAGCTGAAGATCACAAGCTTGATCCTTTTCAGCACACAGATGAGATAGGATTAGGAGTCTATATGATCCGCGAACCTGATTTTGATATGCCTAATCTTTGTAAAGAGGAGGAACAGTCTACAGAAACAAAAGATAAGCTTTGGAAGCTTTACTTCGATGGTTCGAGAAGCAGTATAGGTGCCGTAGGTGGGGCTATGCTGATTCCGCTAGAGGGTGATAAATATTTTTTAGCTTGCAGATTTTCTTTCAACTATTCAAACAATACAGCTGAATATGAAGCGTCGGTGCATGGCCTAGATTGGGCTCGAAAGAGAGGTATCAAATGCTTGCGAGTTTATGGTGATTCGGAGTTAATAGTAAATTAGGTCAGAAATCTAAATGCTGCAAAAAATGACTTGCTTAAGAAGTATAAGCATCGTGTATGGGATTTAATTGAAGATTTTGATGCTTTTAATATTGTTTTAGTTCCTAGAAATGAAAATAAGCATGTTGGTAGGCTCATTGCCATAGGAGCCCAATTTGATATTCCAAACGAAATTCACAAAGTAGAGGCACATCAATATGTAAAAATAGTGGTCAGACCTTCCATGCCTAACAATAATGTGAGCTGGCAGGTTTCTGACAGTGATGAGCAAATTGTAAATTTTTTAATTGTTGAAGTTGAGTTTGTAGATGGAAACCAGTAAAAGTGGCAGTAGCAGTATGATAACCAGATTGTGCAGTTGAAGACCAACAAGCTACCAAAAGGTTTGGTGACCTTGGAATCTGTGTTCAACTCAGATGACCAAGTGCGGAAAGACAAGTGCAGCTTGACTGTTAAAGTACACTATGAAGCGATTGAAATCTTCAAAGGAAAGCTTCTCAAGCTGGAAAAGGTATGTAATAAACAGGAACAACAAGCATTTATTTTGTGATGCCAAAAATTTAGTGATGTTTTTTCTTGGTAGTACAAGGATTTGAAAGGTTTTGACCCTGAACTAGCCCAACATATTATTGAACTAGAACCTGATGCAAAACCAGTAAGGCAGAAACAAAGACCTCTTAATCTCAAATTAGAACACCTTATGAAAGTTGAACTGAATAAATTAGTTGAGAGTGGTATTATTTTTCCTATCAAGCATAATTCTTGGGTGTCAAAATTAGTTCCAGTTAGGAAGAAAAGTGGTGAAAACAGATTGTGTGTCGATTTTCGAGATTTAAATAAAGTGTCACTGAAAGACCACTACCCACTCCCTTCCATGGAGCAAATTCTACAAGTAGTTTCTAGTTCTGACAAGGTGCATGTCTGATTGGTCTCATTTTTTTTTTAGAACAAGGTATGGTACGAAAGTTACCATAAAGTCTGAGCCTCTAGCCAAAGACCATATCAAACCATATTCCCTGAATCCTATAAACACTAACCTCTATGCCACCCCTGTACCAGAGGAACAAACCATGACCTCAGATTGGAACACCCCTATAGAAAATATGAATCTGGATGAATGGGTAGCTGAAGATCATGAGCTTGATCCTTTTCAGCACACAGATGAGATAGGATTAGGAGTCTATATGATTCGCAAACCTAATTTTGATATGCCTAATCTTTGTAAAGAGGAGGAACAGTCTAAATAAACAAAAGATAAGCTTTGGAAGCTTTACTTCGATGGCTCGAGAAGCAGTATAGGTGCCGAAGGTGGGGCTATGCTGGTTTCACTAGAGGGTGATAAATATTTTTCAGCTTGCAGATTTTCTTTTAGATGTTCAAACAATACAACTGAATACAAAGTGTTGGTGCATGGCCTAGATTGGGCTCGAAAGAGAGGTATCAAATGTTTTCAAGTTTATGGTGATTCAGAGTTAATAGTAAATCGGGTTAGAAATCTAAATGCTGCAAAAAATGACTTGCTTAAGAAGTATAAGCATTGTGTATAGGATTTAATGGAAGATTTTGAGGCTTTTAATATTGTTTTAGTTCCTAGAAATGAAAATAAGCATGTTAATAGGCTCACTGCCATAGGAGCCCAATTTGATAGTCCAAAAAAAATTCACAAAGTAGAGGCACGTCAATATGTAAAAATAGTGGTTAGACCTTTCGTGTCTGACAATAATGTGAGTTGGCAGGTTTTTGACAATGATGAGCAAATTGTAAATTTTTTAATTGTTGAAGATGAGTTTGCAGATGGAAACTAGCAAAAGTGGCAGTAGTAGTATGATAACCAGATTGTGCAGTTGAAGACCAACAAGCTGCCAAAAGGTTTGGTGACCTTGGAATCTGTGTTCAACTCAGATGACCAAGTGCGGAAAGACAAGTGCAGCCTAACTGTTAAAGAAGAACACTATGAAGCGATTGAAATCTTCAAAGGCAAGCTTCTCAAGCTAGGAAAGGTATGTAATAAAGAGGAACAACAAGCATTTATTCTGTTATGCCAGAAATTTAGTGATGTTTTTGCTTGGGAGTACAAGGATTTGAAAGGTTTTGACCTTGAACTAGCCCAACATACTATTGAACTAGAACCTGATGCAAAACCAGTAAGGCAGAAACAAAGACCTCTTAATCCCAAATTAGAACACCTTATGAAAGCTAAACTAAATAAATTAGTTGAGAGTGGTATTATTTTTCCTATCAAGCATACTTCTTGGGTGTCAAACTTAGTTCTAGTTAGGAAGAAAAGTGGTGAAATCAGATTGTGTGTCAATTTTTGAGATTTAAATAAAGCATCATTGAAAGACCACTACCCACTCCCTTCCATGGAGCAAATTCTGCAAGTAGTTTCTGGTTCTGACAGATTTTCTTTGTTAGATGGTTACTCAGGTTACAACCAGATTCTAGTAACACAAGAGGATCAGTTCAAAACAACATTCACGACTAAGTGGGGCATAATGGCCTACAAAAAGATGCCCTTCGGCTTATCCAACGTTGGAGAAACTTTTCAACGAGCAATGGATATGGCCTTTCATGGCCTCATGAATAAGTTCGTTCTGGCATATTTAGTTGACATTACTGTTTTTTCCAGAAATGCTAATGAGCATCTTGATCATTTAGAACAGATTTTTCAGAGATACAGAGAGTTCAGAGTGTCTCTCAATTCGAAGAAGTGTATATTTTCTATACACTAAGGTAAACTCCTTAGACATATTATTTCAAAGCAAGGTATTTCTATAGACTCTGAAAGAGTCACTACAATTCTTGAATTACCTTTACCAACTCACAAGAAAGGCTTGCAAAGCTTTCTTGGAAGAATAAATTTTGTGAAGAGGTTTATACCGAATATTGCAGCCTTGCTGCAACCTCTCACTTATATGCTTAAGAAGAATGTGCCTTTCTGCTGGACCAATGAGGGTAAGAGAAGTTTTGAGCAGATTAAGGAAGCCCTTGCAGCTGCCCCTACCCTCATTAATCCAAGGTATGACAGAGATTTCATTCTTTATGCATTTGGAGGAGTTGATACTATTTTTGCTATGCTTTGCCAGCAGAACGATGAAGGTTTGGAGCAACCTATGGCATTTTTTAGCCAGGTATTGCATGATTATGAGGTGAAGTATTCTTTTGTCGAGAAGCATGTTTTTGCTGTTGTAAGAAGCCTAAAAAATTTTAGGCATATGCTATCAAATAGCAAAATTCACTTATTAGTTGCTCACTCAACTGTCAAGGATTTCTTACTTAACAAAGATATTAATGATAAGCGTGCTGGTTGGATAACCAAGGTAATGAAATTTGACATTGATATTAAGGTAACTAAGCTTGTTAGAGGCAAGGGTTTGTGTGAACAGATAGCTGGAAATGAAGACAACAGTTTAAAAGAAGCTGAAAATGTTGACAGAGTGCTAAACAATGATGATGCAGTTGTTGTTCCAGTTTCTTCTACTACTTGGTTGCAACAAATGATGCACTATTTACAAATTGGTGAGTGCCCTGAAGGCTTAGATAGAGAAAAAATAAGGTATTACAGATTGCAGGCTATTCCTTTTGCAATTATTGATGGCATTCTTTATAGGAGAGACTTTCAAGGTGTTTTATTAAGGTGCATTCAACCTGATCAAGTCGATAAGCTTTTAGCAGAATTTCATGATGGGCCTTCAAGAGGCCACTTTGTTGCAAGAACAACAGCTCTAAAAATTATGCAAGCTGGTTATTATTGGCTAGATCTATTTAAAGATTCTATTGCTTGGGTCAGAAGATGTGAAAAATGTGCTTTATTTTCGTGAAAACAGAGGCTTGTAGCTCTGCCTCTGCATCCGATTCAAGTGGAACAACCCTTTGCCAAGTGGGGATTAGATTTTATTGGGCCAACCAACCCGCCTTCAAGTGCGGGTCATAAGTGGATACTTACTACCATAGATTATTTTACTAAATGGACTGAGGCAGTTGCGTTAAAAGAAGCAAACAAGACTTTTGTGCTTAATTTCTATCAAGACTTAGTGTCAAGATTTGGTACTCCATATTCAATAATCTCTTACAATGGTTTGGCTTTTATCGGTTTAAGAATTTTTGATTAGTCGGTTAGGAATAACATCTATTTGAACACATCCTCTAATTATTATCCCCAGGGCAATGGTCAAGCGAAATCTATAAATAAGAATTTGATTCAGATAATTAAGAAGACAGTTGAAGACAATCAACGGACATGGCATGAGAGGCTGAAGTTAGCTCTTTGGGCTGATAGGGTGACTCCTAAAAGGGCCACTGGTTGTTCTCCTTATTTACTTGCTTATGGAAAAGAGGCTAAGTTACCGGTTTCTATTGAATTTCCTACTTTGAGTTTCGTTAAGGAGCTGGAATTGCTAAACGAGCAGCCTCTTGAGGTGAGATTTGCACAACTGGTAGAGCTTGAAGAAACTAGAAGGGAAGCATTAAGACAATTTGAGATACATCAAGCTCAGATGAAGAGCTCTTTTGATAAAAGGGCAAGACCACGAGAATTCATTATTGGTGATCTGGTCTTCAAGTGGAATGAATATAAGAGCAGACCTGAACGACATTCCAAATTCGATGCAATTTGGGACGGGCCTTATGTGATCACAGAGTGCAGGGAGCACAATGCTTTCCAACTTTCTAAGTTGACTAGAGAGGTGTTGTCTATCCGAGTTAATGGGATCCACCTCAAGCATTTCCTCTGAGATAAGTTCAAACTTGTAAATAAGTAGAGTAGTTGCAAATAAGTTTGTTATGCACATTTCTTTGCAGTAGTTTTCTTTTCCCTAAGCATTGTTGCGCATGTTCTGTTGGCCATCAGGGTCTATTAGTTTTCTTTCTGCATTATTTCGTTTTGTTTTGTTGTTGTTTAGAGTGTTGTTGTTCAAGTTTTCTGAGTTTTGGAAGGGGGAATATTTGACTCTGCACCCAAAGGAGTTTTAAAATACAACTGATCTAATGCTTAGCTGGCAAGCATTCAACGGAAATCGCCAAAATGTTACCAATTTGTCGCTACAACTCAATTGGTGGAGCTGATTAAATATTGTCATATTTGGAAGTGAAAATACAATTATTTCTGCATATGCTTAAGTGTTTTTGGCACCTTATTTATCATTTATCAAGTGACAAATATGCAAGTGTTTTGAGATAGCTGAGTTCAGAAGTATTGCTCCAATAATTTACAAATCAAATGAAGTACAAAACTAAGTATACAAATGATAAAGCTTAATAGAATGCTTTCATTTATTTCATGAAGTGATTCACGTTACATATTTTCATTTGATTGCAAGAATACAAATTATGGTACAACTTTGCATTTTAATGCTTTTATTTCAAAATGGAAATGAAAGAACGAAATTAGCTGTGGTTTTAGCTAATTCCATTCATTGCGAAAAGTAAATTCTGCAGGTGAAGGTAAAAGAAATGAGAAAGCAGATAGCAGAATACATATCCATCATTGCTTGATTCTTCATCTTCGGTTGAGACGTTACTGCTTACTCCGCCATGCTTCTGATCCTGAGTGTGCCTACAAAAGATTAAGAAGGGCATCAATTAAGAGCTCTGGATATGAGTTATACTACAAGCTCTACCAACAAACATATAATTCACTCTTTGAGATGCATGGAATCAACTAAAGGAAGGAACAAAAATGTGAACTGAAAAGAGAAAACATCATCATCATACATTGTTTTTATGCTAACATTATTTGTTTCCTTGTGCAAATATAGGGAAATTCTTGTAGCTGATCATTTCATAAAGACCAAGCATGTGGAGGAAAACGGGCTCCCACAAGGGTAGAGCTCAACATGTTGCCCCTTTGGTATTACAGATGGGGCTTAGTGAAGGAATACAAATATCATGCTCATCTGGGCTATTCAACTAAAAGAGTAAAGCGGAGTTCATTCATCAAATCCATTAGGCCGATTGTGCACTCATAACAATCGAGTAATATGCTTTTCTAAAAGCTAAAGGTGGGCAATAGAGTTAATGAGTTCAATCAATTCAACTAAAATGCATCATTTTCATGATTGAAAATCTAAAATATTGTTACACTGTTGCTTTTGCTACCATAGTATTGTTTTGTTGCTTTAATTCTGATCATATTAAATGTTGTTTCATGTTTTTTTATTAACCAGCAACAGTGTTCTATCTCATAAAAAATGATAGTGAACAGGCATACATGATTCCTTATCAATTAAGCACTAATGAGCAATTAAAACATGGAAGTAATTGCAGAGTTTTAGTTTTCTTTATCTCATAAGTGCTCAAGCTGGAATTCCTATTGTTTTCTAGAGGCATACAAGTTGTAATATGAAGATAACAAGCATCAGAGAGTAGTTTTCATAATGGAACATAAAAATGCATGAAGAGTGCCAGGTGGAAGAGCATACATTTAAAGGAAAGTCAAGCATGAAGGAAGCTTTAGGTTTTTCAACCCTCGGGTATTTCATTGTGTTGCATTAAGTGGAGTAAATAGTACAGGGGATTTGTTATTGTTTGATATGTATTGCAAATGGAGTTGTGCATCTGTTTTCACCATTCAAGGTATGTCTTCAAACTATCATTGTATGAGGTTAAAGCATAATGGACTGAGCAAGTAAACATCTAAGGCTGCCAGTCAAAGGAAGTTTCTGGGTGTAGAGGTTTGTTCATAGTACAGTTTTTTGTAGGAAGTTCAAAACCTGTCTGGGTTTCTTCCTCATTTGAAACAGAGTTTGGAGAGTTGAGTTCATTAGAGATGCAAGATGAAAGAAGTAAACTCGAAACAAAGTGGAGCAGAGATCATATATACTCATTTGCAGAAAATTTTGAATATATGACAAAACATTCAGATTTTTGTTTACTTTTTCAAAATACCTGCATGAGGGTTTTTTAATCAAAATGTAGATTTACCACCATTTCCAACTTACCCATATAGGGCTTTCGACAGAAAATAAAATGAATGATTTCATTTGAAATCAAGAGATACCCATGAGGGTTTTGTGCAAAAGATGCAAAAATACATGTATGCCTTTCATGGGTCGAACCCAGAAAAGTCCCAGAATGCCTGGTTTTGTTTACAAAAGAGTAATCGTTCTTTTCAAAGACAAGCTTTGAAAGTTGGTTTTTTTAACAAAACGAACAAAGCAGAAATACAATGGAATGATGGAGTAGCAATTCTTGCACAGAAATAAGCTTTTGGAAGCTTTTGATAGGAAATACAAAAATAGATGAATTTCTTGCAGAATAAAGAATACCCACATGTCGTTTTTGATTCAATATACAGATTTATCATTATTTCCAGCATACCCATGTGAGGATTTGTGATAAAATGTAGATTTACCATCATTTTCCAGGTTACCCACATGGGGTTTTCAACAAAAAGACAAAATGAATGTCTTCTTTAGAATTAACAAATACCCATATGGGGGTTTTGTTCCAGGTACAAAGAATACACGATATGCTCTCTTGGGTCGAGCCTAAAAATGATAGGAACTCATTTTGCTAAATGAACATGGCGCGGACTATAATGGGTCAATGTTGTTTCAAGGAGAAAACAACTATTTCAAAGCTTTGTTTGATACAGAAAATAATAAGAGTTAGAGCTTACCATTTTATGCATGTAGAGGGACAACATGCCACAGCCAAGCTTACACAAAGCTTCAACTCATAGATCGAACTCATACATGGTGGCCAATGAGAGGGTTAATACACATAATACAAGGAATTCATCAGATAAATATATCATAAGCCGTGGCCTGTGAGGCCATGTTCTCATCAAACGAGCCATGCAACAAAGAAAAAACAAAGGCTTACCATCATTTGTCTATAGAAGAACAAATAAGCCTCGGTCAAGCTCTCACAGAGCTTTCAAATCAAGGGTCGAGATTTCATGTTGGTGGCTAGGAAGGAGCAGAGATGAAGCATAGGAAAATAGAGTAAAATCAAAGAAATACACAAATATGGCCGCAGCATAAGGGCCACAGTTTGTCTTGAAATGAAAGAAGAAGGCCATGAAATGTTTTGAGACCAACTTACCTTGTCAAATCATGAAGATTCAACCATAGAAAGCTCGAATGGAGTCTCAGAATTCAAACCCTAGCATGGTAGCGACACTTTCTTCCTACAAACAAAACTTTCTCTCAAAATCCTAGAATGCAAATGATGTGATTTTATGGTTTTCTTTTTCTTTTTGTCATTTTGATGCCCTAATTCGACCTAGGAGGATTATTTCATAATTTTTTGAGATATTGAACCTCATGTGGCCGAACTTATTGTTTTAGGTTGAGCCTTGTGAAATATGGTGATACAATTTTCCTAAGTCTTTGGGCTTGTTTGATAAGATATTTTATGGCCTTAGACTTTAGGTTTTGATCAATTATGCCTTTAGTAAAATGGATGATTATTGTGCCTTAGGTTTGTATTGATTTTGAGAGAAATCAATTGGGGATTGTAAATGAGATTTTATTTAGGGTTTATTTTATTTTTCAATTGATTTTGAGGAAATCAATTAGGATATTGATAAGAGATATTCATCATTTTATGATTTTTTTAAAGAAAAACAATTTTGTATTGGAGAAATAAGGTTGTTTTTGCAAAAGATTTTCTAAAAATCTTTAATTGCAAAAAGTAAATCAAGTTGGGAAAACATAAATTCTGCAAGCTATGTAAAGCAAGAATAAAACAAGTTGTTTTATCTCTTTGTTATTTTTAGCAGATTTGTGAGAGATATTTCCTTGGTCGGATTTGGGTTTCCTGATGGAGAGATAAGGTGTTCTTTTTGCTTTAAAAGCAGATTTGGATTTTTTTTGAGGAGCTTTTCAGTGTGTATATGCAATAAGTGTGTTTTTTCTACTTTTGTGCAGACTTTTGGGGCAGTTTTGATATCTTTCCTTGAGCTTTCTTCTTGAGCTTGGATTAGGGTTTTGGAGATATATCTTGTGAAAAAATTAGTGTTTTTCCAATCCAGATTATTGTTTCTTGCTCTGATACACTTCTTAAGAGCTTGTAAACTTTTTGTACTCAGATTAGATAGATACACTCTTTCAGTTTTTCAATAAAGCAACAGAGTTCTCCTTCCCATTTTTTGGTCTCAGTTTCGTGATGGAAATCTAATGTCTTTGTGAACTTCAAATTGGAATCCTTACATGTCTTGTTGTTGTGAACCTTTGTTCAAAATTACATGTTTTCAGGTTGCATGTTGTATTTAGTTCTTTTAAATCTTCATGCAAATCACTGATGAAAACATGTGCTAATGAGATTGTGAGGGCTATTGTGATAGGGAAACTGTTGTGAGTGATAAGGTCTGAATTTTCATAAATCTAGTGAATCATCTGATAGTCATAGGTTTTAATCTCATTTATTCTCTATCCCTTTTCCTGAAAAATTACTTAGAATAGGATCCATTATTTGGAGAACCATCTCACTCTGGAGATTCTCTTTTCACAGAAGATCACCCACATCTGAAAAGAGTTTCAATGTTTCAACAGATAGTCTAATTTTGCAAATCTGACAAAGGGTGCATATCTGATTGACAAAAGTTTCACCCACATCTGAAAAGAGTTTCAATGTTTCAACAGATAGTCTGATTTTGCAAATCTGACAAAGGGTGTGTATCTGATTGACAACAATAACATTCACTCAGCTCAATGGGCCAACCATAAAACTAGTTATGATGTTACTGTTGATTCAGGAAAGAACATATAACAGAGAGGGCTCCTTGTTCAAGGGCAGATTGTGTGAGGTGATTGTAATATCAAACACATCATTCACACATTCTACAAGAGGAAGATGAGTGAATGAGACCATATTCACATATTTAGATGGGTCAAGATCAGAAGCAGATGGAGGAGTGACCAAGTTCATAGTGTGCGATGGGAAGAGATCTATGTATATCTATAGTTGGTTGTTAGGCTTGGATATAGATATATTAGAATTCTACTTTCTACCATTGAGGCAAGTGGTCCGATCATCGATGTGGTCCTGAATCATGTGACATAGATAGACACATCTTTCAGTATCATGTCCTGTGACTCAATGAAATTGACAGAACATTTGAGAGTCATACCACTAAGGATACGTCTTGAACAACAGTCGAATCTTAGGCAATGTTATCACTTTATCTTTTAATAAGTTTTGCAGGACACTAGTGTATGATTATGCTAATTTAGTGAAATTTTTGTTATGTCTCATATTATTTTTATCATATGGAATAAAGACCACATTAACTGCAACCTTGTTATTTCCTGAGGCTGACACAACCGACTGACCATCCTGGTGGGAGTGCAAGGATGAGTCCTTGTACTGAACAATCACTTGATGCTATTCTCTCAAAGTAGCACACAAATGCACAAAATAAGGATACTTCATTGAAATAAATTTCTCTTGCAATGTAGGCTACAAGTTCTCAATAAGCACCTTTTGAACATCAAAGTCAGGAAAAGGATAGGAAATTTGAGAAAAAATAGCTTGATACCAAGCTATAAAGTTAGTCAACTTCTCATGGGTTCCCTGCTTACACTAAATGAGATTGTTGAAGGTGATATTCAACCCAATGTTGGCCTGAAGCTATTGGATAAATTGGTTGACTAGTTGGTAAAAAGAGAAAATAGAATTTTTAGGTAAAGCACAATACCATTCTAAGGCAGTGTCCTTGAGAAAACGCGAGAATAGCTTGGCCAACAAAGCGTTGTTATGAAAGAAATCAGTACATAGCGCATTAAAGGATGAGACACACATCCATGGGTCCCCATAGCCATTATACTTTTTTATCTTAGGGATCTCCACCCCTTGAGGGATAGGAGTGTTCAAAATGAAAATGGAAAGAGGACTATGATGATGGAAAGGCTAGAACATAGGTTGGGAAGAAGAACTGGTCAAACTTTCCAACTGATTTTGTACGCACCCCATGTTTCATAGCAGAGCATTAATCACTGGATCAAAATATGAGGTATGACCAAGGGGACCTCCATAAGGACCACCAACACCTACACCAATAGAGGCCCTAATGTTGGTACCTATAGAGGCATCAACATCAGAGCCATAAATAGGGACACTCTGAGTCTCAGGTGTAGATTAGCTGAAACCCAAAGGAACCTTATTTAGTTTAATTGTATTATTCTGCTTAGGTACAAAGTTGGTATTAGTAGTAGGACCCATGTTAGCCATACATGCCAACACCCTAGGAATCAAGATATTCAATTATTTTCCAACAATCTCCAAGCCATGATCTTGAGTGACAACCAAGTTAGAGGTGTAGGCAGGGACATGGGTATCTATAATGTCTGCTATCCCCCAGAGAAGCTCTTTTTCTCTCCAATCCTTACCCAACATAGTTCTTAATTGCTCAATGACATGAGTCACTTGGGAAAAATTATCATCGTGTGCAACGAATCTCTCAAGCTACTCGAATCTCATATCCATGGAATAGATTTTCTTTGAAGGAAACCTAAGAGAAACATAATCCTCCATAGAAGAGAAAGAGGGTGAGGTAGGGAGTAGGGACGTGATTCACCACCTCACCAAAAGGAGAAGAGAAATTAGTAGAGATTCCTGAAACAATTTCTTCAAAAGTAGGACTAGTTCGAGGGGGACTATACCTTCTCGATCCCATTCTAATGTTTTGAAGGATTCTTCTTACAAAATGTACAAATGTCATAGATTGGGCATAAAGCTCATAAAATCCTCACAATGCACTATCTGCAACATGTCCTAGATGTGAGAGAAGAAAAATTTTCAAACCAAAGAGAAGGAGATGGAAGGTTCATGTTGGGTTCACCAAAATGTGAAGGATGTTATTCGCTACTCCCCACTCCCAAGAAAAACAGGGTCTAAGTGAGAAAATTTCCCTTGATCACCTCAATGACAAAAGCTAAAGGATGGGCTGATAAACAAAGAACAAACTAATCTATGTTTTTTTTCAGTTTTTTGGGGATGGAGGATTTTGGGAGTCTGGTGAAAAAACCATAGAGGTCTCAGACTATTGACCAACTGGATCTCGATCGGAGGACATTGGTGCAGGACACAAATGACAATGTGACATGTTGTCATCTTAGGGATGCGTTGACGTCTTGTATAGACAAAGAGTTGAACTGACAATCCAAAACTCATAGGGTGTGCTAACAACCTGATAACCTTAATCTGATATTTTAAATAACAATGACAAAGTGCTAAGAAAGTATGAAATGGATAAAATAACTACAATTAGAAGAATACTATAACTTGAAAGATAGATTGATTGTGATCAAAATGACAAGCAAGGGTAGTAGAAATCCAACTTATGGTTGGTCCAACCTCCTGCAAGCTTCACACAATTGAAGTACCTACACACATGGTGATGGAAAAATGTTGGGGTTGTGTTTTGGATTTTTCCTTAGTCAAACCCTCACTTTGGTGTTTCCACCTCTATGGACAACCAATAGACCACAATAAGGAGAAAATGATAAAGAAAAGAAGTAGACAATATGTATAGAAAGTAAAGACAATCTATATGCTATTTATAATATTGATAATGTGATGGAATGACAATAATAAAGAATTACCCTCCCTTTGGAAAGCTTGAAAAGCTAAAAGGAAGGATGGTAGGCTTGAGAGAGTTAGACAAACGTGTAAGAACATAGTGCCAATAACTTGAAACCTACAAGAAAGTGATGTAGAAAAAATGGAGAGAGTAAAGTTAAGTTGCAAGAATGAAGTTAGAATGTGATAGATTGAGAGAAATATTGAATGGAATGAAGAAGTGACTTCAAAATGAGGATTTGGAGGAAAAAGGAACATTCTCAAGAATATCTGCAATCACAAGAGACATTACAACTCATGGATGCCATGAAACGTAACACCTCAACTTCCACTAACTTGGGAATCTGTCAGGGACACTTGCATGGTGTGTAGACATCTACACAGAGTGCAAGCATCCTATAAAAAATTCCCTCCACCGAAAGAAAATTCTAAAGCATGGATAAGACAAAGGGTTTAAGGTGGCGGGTTTTTGCATTATCGATGTTAGAAAGCTAAAGGAAGGGTATATTGTGGGAAATTGCACTAAGGTGCCTCAATAGTGTCATAGCACTTAATGAATTGTAAAATTTATTTGTAATGGTCTTTCCAATATTGTTTATGGATTTTAAAAAATTTAGAGATATTTTTTAGTATGTTTAGTTGTTTAATATCATATCTCTTTTTTATTTCTGTGTTGTGTCTTCTAGTAACTATGACTATGTGATCCAATTTAAGGCACTAGTCCTAGAAGTGTTTGACCCTCCATTCACCATTAAAATGATTAATAGTATTAATTAGTAGTGAGTAGGAAAATATTTTATATGCACTTTATGATTCAATATTATTCCTAGGATAAATATTTGAAGTGATCCATAGAAATTTTTCATCTTAGAGAATCATGTCTTACATATCTTCATTATCTAAATAAAGGTTATTTATGTTTTAGGTTAGTCTAGGGTCTAGTGACAACATCTAAGAGTAGGAATAGACTAAATAATACTATAATTGTATCAATTTTTATATCTTCAATTGTAATTAAACCTTTTTAAATATCAACTCTAGGAACACCCTCCTGGGTCTAACTAAGCCTAAAGAGAAGAAAATATTATCTACTATTAGAATTTGGTATTTCATCACTCAAATTTTGTCGATGATCCAATCTATCTACCTTCAAGAATGACATATCCCTAACCTTATAGTGGATTGATTTTTCTAGAAGTTTGGACAATAATTTTGGGACCCAATAGAATGACATTGTTACTAGGGAGAATTTGACTCTAGAATCATTTGACAGACCCTACAACCTAAATTTATTTGCAGCAATTAAGTTTGTCACATTGTAAGTTGATGGTTTACAAACTTACATCAAAATAAAAGTAAGGGAAGAAGTTTCGTGTTTGGTATTATGAAGATTCCAATTACCAAAACAAAATTTGGTCTCTTTCAAGTGAAGAGTGGTGACTCTATTTAAGTCCAACCTATAACCAACAATCAAATTTAAATTCTTGAAGATGGAGATAAGGAAGCAACCTAGATACCAATGCAAGGATATGAGGAATTCTTAACTTGTGCAAGAAGATAAAATAACATGTGGAAAGATAAGGACACTAGTAAGTCTCATATTCCAAATTGTCAAGATATAAAATTAGTAGGTACTTCAAGTAGAGGCAATGCATTTATAAATTTGAGAAATGATTACCAATACACTTTAAATGACTCTACTAAACAAATGGTGGGAACAACTAGAAAAAATATAGACCTAAGCATAAGGAAATAATGAATGATACTCTCATTGGTAGGATAAATAAAGGTGACCCGTATGATGTACACATGCATGATCATGATTTTAAAAATGAGGGTGTCAAAGAGAAAATTTCCTTCCTACATACTTATCCTCCTAATAAGTCACATAGGGATAAGATTGAGCATGATACATCATTCCATAGTGATCCATGTTAGAGTCACTCAAGGACTCAAGCCTCCAAGATCACCTACAAAAATCAAATAAACCTTCTACAAGAGGGAAAAGAAAGAACATATATTTACAATAATGGATGCAAGATTATGAACAATATGCAATACTCAAGATTTCAATGGTATTGGACTGATTCGATTGAATTGATTAGGATGTACTTATGATGCCTTTCTTGTAAAGACACGGATGTGAGATATGATTAGACAAGGTCTTGACATGTGTCTTAATCCTGTAGAATGAGAAAACTACCTCAGCATTATTAAATGACCTAGAACACAAGAATTAGATAAAAGCTAACTAGATAAGATAAGATGAAATTTTATCTAGACAACTAAGACTTTTAGAAAACACACCTAGGACCTAAGTGGACTTAACATGTAAATAGGACCTATTAGACAACTAGATACATAAAACACCTATTTACACCAACAACCCTCCTTAAGCGCAACTTAGGGAGTAAATTATTATTTAAATTACACAAAGATGGGTCCCAACTACAAGGCCATATTTGGTATCCATGTACAAATGCAATCTCTCACAAATGGAGAAAGGGAGAAAACCTAGTGGAACAAAAATCTTCCCCAAAAGAGAGTGTTGCCAAATATTTACCACAACTCAAATTGCCAGAGCTGAATAACTTATGTTCATTTTAAGGTGAAAAGATTTCAATTCATTTATGCTTTGATTAAACCATTGCATATATTGGAGTTTAAAAGGGAAAAGTTTAGTTTCATTGTGCAATGTGCTTTCAATAAAAGAGGAAATTCAATTTTCCTTTCAATGTTTAAGAACATAAAACAGAATACATGAGATATAATATATTGCTTTCATTCATCTTGCAATGATTCATACACTTTACAATGTTCCATTTATTTTTTAAGAGAGATATATACAAAATTGCACAAGATTGCAAAATGTTGTTTTCACATTCATTGGAAAGAAAAGAGAGATCATTTTTCCCAGACAAGCTGTGGGAGTAGCCAAGCCAATTCATCATAAGTAATGAGCTATACAACTGAAGATTAAGAAAGGAAAAGAAGCATATAATGAAAACATATCCATCATTGTTTGATTTGGGTCTTTAGTTGGTCTTCATTGTTGTTGCTCCTGGTTGATCCCGACCTTGAATGAACCTGCATCATGTTGAGAAAAGTTGTTAGAGCTCCGGATATGAATATCACTATGTGCTCTATCAATATAAATATAGTGCATTGCTTATAATGTATTGAATCAATTGAATAAACATCAAAAGTATGCAAGAGAGCCTAAAAAATAAAACATCACAGGAGCATTGAGCTTCACTGTTTTTTTATCTAACATGTTTGTTCACTGTGCAGGTATAGAAGAAATCATGTTGTTGATCCATTTTTGAAGACATAATAGCATGTGGTGAAAAAATGGGATCCCACAAGGCTTGGCCCAACATGTTTCCCCTTAACTTCAAGAGGGGTTTGAGAAAGGAAACACATTCATAATTTCTCAAAAGGATCAAACATTCAACTGAAGGAGAAGTTCACAAGGAAAATAAAAGAGAAGTTGATTCATTTCCCATTTATGACAATTAGATTCAAAAGTGCAAAAGAAAATGAAAATCACAGATGAGCAAGGAATCCTCTTGAATGCTCAAAAATAGAGATTAATTGCACTATCTTTCATTAGAGATTTTTGTTTGCATACAAATATGTCATGCTATCATTGATTGGCTACATAGTGTTGTTACAACATCATATTGTTGTCATGTTTCATATGTACGTTGCTCACATTGATAGGGTGGAAAAATAGGCATTGTTGTTTATAGTGTTCAATATCCCACAAAAGGTGTCATCATAAACATAATATCTTACAAGTAGCGCACATGTAAGTGGAATACAAAAGGAGTACATAGTTCACAAGAGTGCTAGAGTGAAATGGTGGACAAAAGGCATTCATGACACAACCATAATGATGGGGCAACAAGTAGTGCATTTCCATGAATTGTGATAGTGAACAGACATACATAACTAAGTGCACAAACAAAACAACAACTAAAGTAGTTGGAGCAGTCTCAAAAAATCATCATAAAGGTGTCACATATTTCAAAATATTCTATGAGTGTGCAAGTTTGGATAATAAATGGAAATCTTGCATATGGAGCAGCATCATTGAAGCAAAATAGAACACACAATTCAAGTCTTTATTTCAGCATTATGACATCACATCCATAAAAGAAAGCTCCATTACATCGATTGATTCTCACAAAATGATGAGGCAGTGATAAGGAGTGTGGGTTTGAACGTATTTTTAGAATGCAAAAGATACACAAATAGTGATGAAGCCACGTGATACCTACAAGAGCATTTGTTTTTCTAAAAGCCAAACATGTTGTAACAGACTTGCATGTAACAAATGGAAAAGGTAAACAAGAATTGTAATAACTAAAAATGAAGAAAGGAGCTTAACTTATCTCTTCATAGAATGGAGCAACAAGAACAAAATCAAGAATGAGTAATTTTTGTTTCATTTGTGTTGAAGAGAGAGTTTTTTTCCATAAAGGGTGATTTGAAGAGTATGAAGTGATTAAAACATATAAGTGAACACAGTGGGTAAAAGAGAATGGTGTTTCATTAACTAATTGCTTCCATATTGTGGTTGTGAGGCCAAACTAAACCATTAATGTGGTTGATATAGTGGAAGTAAGTTGTATGGCCACAACCTGCAAATACAACATGGAGTTTTGAAAAGTTCTGAAGGAGAAAATGTAAATAGAGGAGAACCTAGTATGTGCTTTAAAGAGAAAATTCATAATAGAACAAGGTTGCATTTCTAAGAATGAATAAAATGGAGCTACAGTTGCATACATGAGAGAGGGTGGAGCTATGCTGTTTCCTCAAAAAATAAGCAATATTATCTTCACTGCTGCCTTATTGAGAATCCAAATATGCATTTTCTTGAAAGCAAATTAACAAATGCTATAATGGTACTAAGATTTCAAAAAAATGAACACATTAGCATCACTTTCAAAAAAATGGGGAACCTAGAAGATCTAGAAGCCTCGGCCCAATATTGTGGAACATTTCTTTTGCTTTCATTCAAAAAAATGGAAAATAGTGTCTCTCTTGTTGCATTTTCAAAAAATGGAGAAACCCTAAGTTACATTAAGCATATGAAAGACCCAGTTTGTGCTCTCAAAGTTCACGGCCTGAGAGAAGTGTTTTCTTCACAAATATCAAAACCCACTTTGGGTTTGCATAGAAATCACAAATGCAGGAGGAAATAGGAAAAATTTGAGCTTACGCAAGTTTTGAAACACTAAAAAATGGAAATATACAAGGTATGGCCGTGACCTCCATAAAAAACTACATAGAGATTCATTTATTTCTTCCACATAAAACAAAAGATGTTCATTATTTTGTTTAAATGAGCTCGAATCGAGCTTGTTTAAGAGGGAAATGCAAGGCTCAAGTAATGAAATACTTACCCATCACTTGCTGTTGAAGAAACTCATCCAAAAGACCCACATATATGGCTTCCAAATGCTCAAGATGGAGGCATCCATGGCGGACCAAGGTAATGAAATATCAACAGAGAAAATGAACATAGAAAAATGCATCAAAAATTTACTCATGGACGCGGCCTGGAAAGCCAATATGCTTCAAAAATGGATGCCTACATTCAAGATTGATACAAGGCAACTTACCTTCTGCAATTTTACTTGCGAAATGCTTCAGGAAATTCCTCCAAACAACAAGAATGGTGAAGACAAGTTTGAAACCCTAAGTCTCCATGGCAGCTCGAGCAGAGCTCTATTTTTCCAAAAATGCCAAAGTGAAAATGATGAGAAGAATTAGGGATTCGGGTTGGTTTTGTTGTTAGGGTTTCCTCTTTTTCCCTAATTCAAATTCAACATTTTTATCACAATGTTTTTAAAAATCAAATGTCAAACTAATACCTTGTTGCCTTGTGTTTTCCTTTTGCATATAAACTGAACTTAGGTTCTTTGACTTTGATTTATTTCATGACCTTGTCAAAAATCAAGTTGATGCCCTTGAGTTTCATGATTTTGCCTAAGTTTTGAGTGCCCTAGGTTTCCCATTGAACCTTTGAGTGAGCATAATGCGATAAATTCCTGAAGTCTTTTTTATGATTTTTTATAGAAAAATCAAATATATGGAGAGCCTTAGTATATTGCTTTGATTTTTGCAAAGTATCAAAGTTTTATTTTTATTGCAAAAATCAAAATGATCAAAGCCAAATTGTAAAAATCAAGACTAAGGTGGAGCTTTCTATATTGTAATTTTGAAACTACAAAATTGTAATACATTGATTAAGCAATGTTCTTATAAATTGCTTAATTAATTGTTATTTAAATGTAGTTTATTGGTGTACTTGAGTTCTCTTTGGATTTTTCTATTTTTCGAGTTTGAGTTCTTGGGCGAAATTGGAAAAAGATGATCAAACTAAACCTTCTATTTTTAGTTTTAAGTCAGTTTGGGCTTGATTTTGTGGCTCTTTCAGATCAAATTCTTGGAGATAGAAAGTTTCTAACTTTCTCATGCAGTTTGGAGTAGTTTTGGACACTATTTTTCAAGCTTTTCTTTGGAGCTTGAACATGGATCAAAAGTTGCTAATTTAGTTTTGCAATTCAGCTTGATTTTTTCCATTCTCACTATGGGAGATTTAGGTTGGATAAAAATTTGATTTTTCTTAGTTTAGATTATTGTTTCTTGCTCTCCTACTCATTTCGAAGAGTTTGTAAACACTTTTGTACACATACTTTGAGCTTGATACTCCTTCAATTTTAATAAATAGCAAAGCTTTCCTTCTCATTTCTTGTCTCATATTTGTAGTGATAATTTTATGTTTATTGTGATTCAAAATACAAAATCCTTTTATGTCTTATTATTGCGAACTTGTGTGCAAGAGTTTCATATAGTTCAAGTTGTATTTTGTGTTCAATCTTGTGATCCTTCATACAAATCACTATTGGGATATGTTTTATGGTGAAATTGTGAGAGTTGAAGTTTTGAGAAGTTGTTGTGAGAAAAGTTATCAAAATCTTTAAAATTTCTGATGAATCGTCTTTAGGTTTTAGGATTTCATTTTCGGTTTTCCTCCTAACCCTTTCCTCGGAAAGTCTCTTAGATTAGATGATTTGCTAGGGGAACCATCCCACTCTGGAGATTCACTCTCACCATAGATTACCCACAATCTGATAGTGTTTCCATGTTTCAACAAGATAGTGGAGTTTATCTTTGCTAAGGCTACAATCCTAATTGACAACAGAGAGATGAAATAAAAATGATCTCAATGATGAATGAGAGGGAAAAATCCCCATGAAAGGAAAACCCCCCATAAGGGAGAATAAGAGAGACCATGCAACCCCCCCTCAATGATGAATCTCCTGTAATGGTAGAAGCTCAACATTAAATGTTGAAAATGATCCAATATTTCTGAACAACATTCCTCCCCTTAGTAAGAAACAAAAATAGGATGATATGTAATATGTCCTCCCATTCTTCAAAGGAAGATGTGGGAAGAAGGATAATATGTGATGTCTCTAGACTACGGTCAAGTTTCTCCATGTCGATGTCAAAATTTGAAACACTCCAAATAGGCATTATAGGAAACGTTTCGGAAGATGTCAATCCATGATCTCCTAGAGACAGATATAGAAAACAATCCAAAGACAAAGATACCTCCTTAGAAGGCAAATAATCCTCCTTCAAATATTGCCCAAAAGTGTTGAAAATCAATGGAATTATGTTAAAACCTTGAACGGTTCAAATCCGACCACTACCAACACTTCAAAGGCCTTGGTCTTGGTTCAAAACAATCTAGCTCAATAACATGATTAGTGTTATCCATGCAATCAACCTCATAACCAAAATGCTTGTCAAAATGGTGAGACATCTGTACAAACTCTAGTAGTTCAGAATGATACCTCCACATTAGGGCAACAATTTAATGCAAACCAAACAACTGTTGGCGAGCATGATCACTTGTAGGGAGACTATACATTTGTAAACTAGAATCAAGAGGAATTTTGTGGTGTGAATCAAATAGCTTAGGACATTTGATAAAAAATGAGAGCAATGGATAATTGTGCTTCATACACAATGGGCCAAGCATCATCATCCCAACCATCTCAAAATGTTGCAGTTACTAGAACAACAAGTAGAACATTAGTTCTACAATTAAATCAACCTATTCGTAAGAGTAATAGGATGGTGGAGCAACCTCAAGTCACCAAATCAACAAAGTTGGATTTGGGTGTTCCAAAGGTTTCATGTAAGGTTAGTCAACCCCTTTCAATATAGTTGATCAAATGAAGAAGGCTACCTTGAATGCCACCATGTTGGATGCTTTTTCCATACCACCTCAAAGGGACCTACTGTAACAAGCTTTAAAAGAGCACAATCAACCAAAGGATGTATCTAAAAGGGAGCATGCCACTCCTCTGATCAGCCTAGTGCGGCCCAAAGAAAAAGGGAATCCAAATAAAATCAGTAAGCCACTTACAAAGGATCATATTGAACCTTACACTCCTAGTCCCATAAACATGAATTTTACCTTGCATGATCAGGGGATGAGTGGGTTGTTCATGAACATGCTACTCATGTGGAGGAGGTCCCTGGTTACTTTTTGGGTGTGTTGGGCAATGCTTTTCAGTTTGATTCACTTGTTGAAGTGGGGGATTTTGGTTAGAGCATTTTTTGCAAATTTGAAGAGAATAACCCTATTCCCAACCTCATGGAAAATCAAAAGGATGTGGTGGATATTTCAAGCTATAAGCTTGAGGTTTTTATAAGTAGCCATTAGATGAAGAGGACAAATTTCTATGATATGAAGAGAAAAATTGTCATGCAAAGAAATGAGGAAGAGCTTGAGCGGTAATTTTGTGAGCAACATATATTTGAGAAGGCTAATGACTAGAATAGTGGCTCATCCTTGTGTAAGGAGATTTCTTTTTCCTTTGCAGAGGGTTCTCCTTTTAATGTTGTTCTATTTTCAGAGAAGCTTCCCCATGCTATTGTTTGTTCTCCTAAGGTGCCACTGTTAGAGGAATCTGACACTTACATCATATGGCTGCCCTCCAAGGACAAGGTCTACAATGAGGTGATTCTTCACCAAGTTGATTCATTATGCAACCTTTTGCATTTAGGAAGTTACTTCAATGGTTGTAGATGGATGAAGGTCACAACTTCAGCCCGAAAGGGATAGGCTCTTTTAGAGGATTTGTTTTTGGCATAGGAAATTTTTTGTAATGTTCCTCTTTTTTCAGCTGAGCTCATGTACATATTAGTTAGTTGATGTTGCTTTCCAAGAAGTGCTTTGCACACCTTGTATTCTCCTTAAGGGAATGCATGTTTCTAGTTTTCTAATTTTCTCTAATTGCAAGCCTACACATGTTTTGTTTTTCCCTTAGGACACCCAATTTTGTAAGCCCCCTTCATGACTTTGTCCCTAGTAGACTGATAAGGCCCCTGGATTCCATGATTAGTAGGAAATCATCCCGCAAAAATTGCCAAAAATGTTGACATTTCATGCCACCCTTTGATGATCCATCATTGATAATTGATCTGAAAGATCCTACATGGGCCATCTTTCATGAATTTAACTTGAAAGTTCCTAAAAGTGGCTAAGTGTTGTGTTTTCGAACCTTCGGGTTGTCACTTGTGTGCTTCCTTGCATCCCTCTTCTATTGCCCCCGATCTCCTCCTTCTTCTCTTTTTCTTTCCATTTCTCTTCCTAGTTTTTGGGTTTCGCCCATCGGGCTTAACCCTTTCCCTCTACTACCTATCCTTCCTTTTGAAAATCAGCTAAGTGTTGATCTTTCAGAGGTTGGACTTCAGTCTTACCCTTTACCTCTTACCATTTGTTATGATAAGAGGTAAGCCCTACATCTGACCCTCGACCCCCAACATGTTCTCTAGAAAAGTGACCAAGTGTTTCTTTCTGAAGTTTGGGGATCGGTCATCCCATAGGTAAGACCTTCCCCCAACCCTTGATGTGCTTTTGGAAAACAACTAAGTATTTTTTTTTAGCATTAGGGATCAGTCTTCCCATTTTCCTCTTACCTCTTTTTCAAAACGAGGTAAGGCACCCTCCCAACCTCCAAAAATCTCTCTCCTTCACATTTCTTCCAAGTTTATTTTTCCCTTTCTTCCCTAGTATCTTGATCAGTTCTTTCAAAATTCGCCTGTCTGAATTTTAGACTTTTGGGTTTCGCGATCCTATCTTACCTCTTATCGCTTTCTTCAATAAGTGGTAAGCAATAAGCCCAACCCCCAATCTTCGATGGCTAATGAGTCCTTTCAGGATTCGGTGTTTTCCCTTTCCTGCTATGATTTTCCTTGATAAGTGGTAAGCAGTAAGCCTCATGCCCATGTTTGAAGCCTAATATTGGTGCCAAAGTGGTGTATGAAGTATGAAGTACGAAGGATGCTCGAGGTCTGATGTCTAAAATGGTGCTACTTTTTGTGCCTATGGACCATTTAATGATGGAAAGGTTTCTTTTCGATCTTGACGCCCTGACCTTTCTGTGGATTTTGACATGTTTTTTCTGAGCAACGCCATTAATATTCGAACCACTTCCTCAGCTAGCTATTTCAACTTCTTAGCTTTAGGGACAACATTCAATACATTCTCTAACTTCTATAAGTGGACTTTGTGGCACCCATACTCATTTATCATTGCTGATTTGTCCCTTCTAATGGATCCATACTCATATCCCTAATTTTATGGGGGGATTTGGACACACTTGCAAGAAAATATTTATGACAAGGGTATGGTGTGCAAGTATTTGCTTCTCCAGGCTCTCCTTCTGACACAAATTTCATGAGTAGATCTTTCCTTGATCATATCTCTTAACTCCTAACCCTAGCTAGGTTAGGGTTGAGTTCTATTCATCCAATTTATGCTTGATCTATAAAAGAAACACTAGTATTTTTTTTATAGGTTCTTCTTTTGGGATCCTCTCATAGTTTTCTTTTGTAGACACTGTATTCTACATTCTGTCGTTGTAAAGTCTAGCTTTATACCTTATATTAGTGAAATCTAGCTATTGTCACAACTATTTCTTGCATGTTTGAGTAAAACTTCTTACCTTCATGTTTGTATGTGTGTTTTAGTTAATTTGTTGATGTATCGAAAAATCTTAAGCAAAGAAGGAACAATTTCTATCTTGGCATATCACCTCTATTTCCATTCCATGTTCTCTTTCTATCCCTTTTCCTTGTGAGTTGTTAGAATAGGATAGTGGGAGGATTTCATGTGCTGGGTTGGACCAACACATTGCACTTGGATCGAAAGAGGAAGCCAACCTTCTCTAGAGATTCAACCTCATACACACAAAGTTCCCGCACCTTGAGGTTGTTTCCATTGTGTAATTGGAATGTTGAACTTCACATTCAACATGGTGCAATTTTATGTTACAACACTTTCGATCTTCCAACCCTCAAAGAGTCAAGATTTCATTTTGGACAATATGTTGTAATTTTAATGTAGCTCTAGATTTATATGTTCTCGTGAAGGCATTTTTTCAACCTAGTAGTAGAGGTTTTTTCACGTGTTCCTATTTGGATTTTATTTTACAAGTTGTCTACACTTATGAGAAATTTTGAGATGCTAAAAATATTATCCATGAAGATTGGGTTTTTTTTCAAATTAGACAAAACCTAGATGATGCCCATCTCACTTTTGCTAGAGCTTGTATTTTATTGAATCTTGTGAAACCTCTCTTTCTTTCTATTAGGATCCTTTTGACATTTAGTTTCTAGCATCAATGTATAAATTGTGAAGGATTTTTGTTTTAATGTTTTTTGGTGCAACCACATTGGGCATAAGAGGTTTGAATGTCCTTCATAAGAGGATTATTCCCATATAAAGATGTATCTTCAAAAGTAGATCCTAGAATTAAGCAAACCTAATATTGATTCTATTTTGAGAAATCATAGATGTTTTATGGCTAAATGAGCTATGATTATTCTCTATTGCTCTTAGATGAATGGGTGAATTTTGATAAAAACTATATAGAGAAAATAAATTTTATTTTTGAAGGTAATAATGCCCCTATCATTTTGACTTTATTTCTAGCATTTGACAATTTGGTCTAGGCAATTCAAGGTAATATGGAGAACCTTTTGAAGCCATATTTCTATTAGAGGATGAGGAGGGGTTGTCTCAAGATTTTAAGGAGAATAATGATGGCTTGTTTATCACATGGATTTTGACTATTTCTCAATCAAACAACAAAACATCTAAAGGAAACTATAGGTCCAAAGGAAACAAGAGGTAAGAATATCTATTGAAAAAAATGGAGGAGGATTCTATCATTGGAGGTGACATTGATTTTTTTACTAAAGAAGGATCCAAGGTATTCTTGATGGTAGTTGGCCAAGAAATAACCACATACGTGATTGACAAGGGAAAAAAGAACCTCCCTAGAAATGGGGTTTTCTTGGAAAGACTTCTTTCATGTTTTCAAGAGCCTCTCATTTCTTTTTCTCACAACCAATATCATAGAGGTTGAAAATTGGAAGTAAAAAAGCTACACATAAAAGCAAAGGAGGTCATTACGATTGTTTCCCAATAGATTAAGGAGGTTCTCCTTTCTCGAAGTAGAAGGAAATAAGAACATTTATGAATTTGGTATCCTCTTTCTTAAGAATTGATGATTTTGGTGTGCTCTTCCTTAAAAATCATATCTACAATTTTGAGAATGACTTTTGCACTATACCTTTTCTTCATTTTAAAGAACATTTTAATTTTATGTTAAATGTTTACTAATGTTTTTAAACTATATTATAGATAAGATTCCCAATAAATTCTCTCTTTTTAATGATTATATAAATAATAAAAGCACAATCTGTTTCCATGACTTCCACAGTTCGAAATGAGAATGAGTTCTCAGCTAAAAATTTGAACATTCATGGGGTGTGGACAAAGAGTCTATATATCAGATATTTATGATTCCTCCACCGCTTTCAAGTTAGATATGAGGTATTTCAGGTAAATCTGAGATATTTCAGGTAGAATAAGCTTTAACGAAGAGACAAAACATTAGTTTAAGTCTTCAACAAAAAGAACACTTGTCTTATTAAATCTGTTTGAGATTCCATGGGTTTGGTAATGCAATAACAGTCATAGACAATCAGTATTTGATACGAAAGTGACTGTTTGACATGATGAGTTCCAGACTGAAAACTCTAGTAGGCATAGAATGGGCCTTCCAAAAAATCAGATCAGAGTTGAGGTTTTTGATTCACTTGAGAAGTTGTTGGCATTAAATGAGCCATCTGTCTGCAGTAACATTTAATTAATAAGATGTGATATACTCAACAGTTGTCTTGAGGCCAATTTACTTTGTTGATGTTATGTTTTAGTTTTATGGTTTTTCTTTTTCTTAGGGTCTTTTTCAATTTTTTTTTATCTTTATTAAATTTATTGTAGACAAAGCAGTAAAATGTTTGGAAAAATGCGTCAAAGAAATTTAGTCTCATAGGTTTGGCCGTTCCGTTAAATTTGTTGATATAGATATTGGTTGTATAAAGAATGATAATTCATAAAAAAATAGATCATCAAATGAATAAGTCAAGTTGCATACAGTAAATTACCAGAAATGACATCTACAAATATTACATTAAAGAGACCATCAAATACTCACTACCTCAGAGAAGACGACTGAAAATGGCTTCAAAACCCTAGCTGTAAGTCCAAGCCAAGGCACATGAACACAAGTCGATGGTTCCTGGTGTTGGGGTGGAGGCTTTAGAGTGAGGTTTCGTGCAGGCCTGGGCTGAATGAAGCAGGGCAGATAATGGTCGTGCTGGCCATGAAGAATGCCACCTAACTCTGATTGCCCTGTAGCTTCATTGTAGAAACAAGCCACATGAACCGCTTTCAACAATGCCACTTGCTTACCAGGAGGATACCCTCTTCCCCCCATCACTGGACTATCTCAAACATTACAAGTGATTTTAATTTTTTCTTCTGCTCGCTTCTAATTGGTGACTCTTTTAAATTTATAAATGATAAAAGCCTAAACCCCAACAAAAATCTCACCAACCAATCAGTGAATTTAGAGAAGATAACAAAAACAACACTTCAATAACAAAATTCAATAGCACCATAGGTTAAACGCTTTTAAGAGAAAGCTTTAATTCGAAAAACTGCCCACGGATTCCATTAGTCTCTGCCTATAAGACTTAATCAAAATAGTATTCTAAACTTTAATTAATATTATCTATTGAATTGATTAATAAAAAATAAATATTTGACAATGTAAGAAAGAGACAACCACATTACAAAACACTTCTTAATAAAATTTGAAACAAGAAAATTATCTATTATTTTATTCTTCAAATGGAACATTTACTATTAGTAGGAAATCTCATGTCATAATTGACATATATCTAAAATTATAATAGTTTCAAAGTAAAATAAAATAGTTTTAAACAAATTAAAATTTATTTTTATTTATTCATAGTAAATCAAATAGTATAAGTAAAATAAAGTAACTCTTAAGTAAATTAACATGTATTCATATATATAAGTGATATACTACTATAAGTATCTTAAATAATGTATCTAACAACAATATCAATCTTGAAATATTTTATTTTACTTTGGAATTATTTACTTTAAAAATTATTTAATTTAATTTATATTGCTTATTTTTGAAGAGCTATTTTATTTAGTATAGAATTATTTTATTTTATTATATTATTTAAAGAGTTATTTTTTAAAATTTAAATTCTAATTTTATTTTAAAAAATTAAAATTTACTACTTGAAAAATATTTTTGATTTTTACTTTGAAAAGTGTAGTAAATATTAAATATTTATATATTACTTTTTAAAGTTTAACATTATTTAAGATTAGGACTTCATGTTTAAATTTTTAAGAAAAGTGGGATTCCATAAGAGTGTTATCAACATCATAAGGGAATTTGTAACTGTTGTCAAGTACTCGATCCTAGTAAATGGAATCCCAATGGATTTCTTTGGGGTTGAGAGGGGTATTCAACAAGGGGACCCCCTTTCCCTTAACTTTTTTATCTTGGTTGCAGATATTCTGGGGAGAAACATCCTAAAGCTCATTGAGAATGGTGGCCTTAGTGGAGTTAGAGTTGCTTCTACCCTACCTCCTTTTTCTCTACAGTAGTTTGTGGATGACACTATCCTATTTGGTACCGCCTCTGTGGTTAAGGCGAAATGTTGGAAAAAATGTCTGTCTAACTATGCTAAGGCCTTTGGCCAATGTATTAATTATGATAAAAGTAAGATCTACTTCTCCAACTCCAGTGTGTTTTTAAGGAGGAAAATATAAGACATATTAGGCTATCAGTTTGTTGATCTTCTTGGAATTTATTTGGGGCTCCATCTCACTGTTAAATAAGTTCCCCCTTTTGGAATTCTATTTTGGAACATATGCAAAAAATACTTGTTGGTTGGAGAGAAAAAATGCCGAGCAATGTTGGTAAGCTACAACTTCTTAATGTTGCCTCCCTTCAAGGAATCCCAGTGTATTTATTATCCCTCCTTAAAATCCTAGCCTGTATTGCTAATAAGTTTGAGAAAATTCAAAGGAATTTCATGTGGTTGAGTACTGAGGAAAGAAAAAAATTGGCTTTAGTTAGTTGGGATAAAGTCTTCCTCCCAAAAGTGCAAGGAGGTTTGGGTGTTAGGAAAATCACCCACCTAAATAAAGCTCTAATGGCTAAGGTTGGATGGGACCTTATTCTAAACAACAAGGATTGGTGTAAAATTATAAGTTTGAAGTATCTCAATCATTCAAGGTTCCATAGTGTGCTTTGTGAAACTAGTTTTCTTGGGGGCTCTCAGATTTCGAATAATATCCTTAAAACCCATAGTTTGATCTCTTTGGGCCTTAAGTGGAAGCTTGTGAATGGTTGTATTATCCATTTTTTGGAGGACTGTTGGTTTTTTTACCAACCCCTTAGAGCCCATCCTTGTTTTAAATACCTTCAACTCCTTGCTAAAGGCTCCTTTGGCCCTTGGGTTTCCAATTACCTTTTGCATTACAATTCTTGTAAAATTCTTTAGACTTGTTTCCAAGGCCAAAACCATCTCCACCAAAGTTTTTTACTAGTCCAAAATGATCTTTGTAGGGTATGGTTCCCCATCTTTCCTAGAGTGGATCATTTCTTTTGGGCCAAAAATCTTAAGGGAAAATTTTCTGTCAAGTTGACTTACAATTTTCTTTTAAAGGGGAAAACTATAATACAGTCTGGAAGAAAGTCTAGAACAAAAATATCCTTCCTAAAATCAACTTTTTTGGTGGATGACCATTAACAATAGGATCTTAATGTAGGGAAACCTCATCAAGTGTGGCTTCCAATTACTTAATAGATGTGTCCTATGTAATATGGGTGAGGAAATAGTACCACACATTCTCATTCATTATCCCTTTGGTAAAAAAACTTTGGGATTTGTGTTGCAAAAGCTTCAAATTTGTTGGCCTATGAACAAAGATCTACGTGACCTCATGGAGGAATGGGTTAGCCCCTTCCATCACCCCTTATTAAAGAATTATAAAATTAGATACCTCCACACCTTTGTTGGAGTCTCTGGAAGGAAAGAAACAATCAAATCTTTAGAGACTTGAGGAGTCCTGAAGAGGTCTTCTTGATTTTTTGTAAGCTCCTTTAGGATAATATCTCAGTTTTCCACTAGTCTTGCCTGGATTCTACTCCTCCCCCTTTGGAGTCTAAAATTTCTACTCAATGGGACTAACCTAAATCCTTCTACAAGGTTGACATCACAAAGAAGATATTCAAGTTACATACTAAATGGTTACCACCCCAAATTGATTGGTGTAAACTTAATTTTGATGGTATTGCTAGTGGCAACCCTAGTTTGGCTAGTAGGGGGTGGAATGTTGAGATCCCCCTCGGGGATAGTTGTGGAAGGTTATGCTGGAGGCATTGATGTTAGCACTAATAACTGGGCAGAGTGAATGGATCTTTTATGGGGTCTCAGAATTGCTCTTGCTATTGGTACCAGGAACCTTCTCATTGAGGGGGACTCAAAACTGGTTATTGATGCAGTGAAAGGATCAGTTCAACCTGACCGGGTGTTGGAAGATATCATAAACAACATTCAAAAACCCCTTCTTGGCTTTGAAAATTTTGAGATCAATCATGTGTCCATTGGGAAGGTAACAAGGTTGTCAATCCTATGGCACATTTGGAGATGGACCAAGTGTACTTAAGGTGTTGGAGAATTTTCTCCTGTCTCCCTAATCATGTTAGAAAAATCCTTACCTCAAAGTGAAATTACCCAACCTCTAATAATGTAGCTAATGGTGTTTTTGGTTGGGAGGAATGGAACCCTATCCTCATGCTTAAGTTTGTGGTGTTGGGATATGTTTGGAAGTGGTAAATTTCAATTTTTTTTCCATTTTTATTTAAATTTGGGACCACTTTATTTTTATTCTACTGCATGTTGACTTGGATACTAACTCTATCTAGAGTTTTGGGGTTGTGATCTATATGGGTTCAACATGTGGTGTGGTGGCCCATCCTGTTGACATGGCTCTCCCATGTTTGATCTAATTGTGTGGTGTCTAAAAAGGTGGACATGTCATGTTACAACTAGGATCTACATTGTAATTATGATGAGTGTACTCTCCGGATCCTTGATGGGACTTGCAAGATCACCTTCCATCCTGCCCATAATACTTTGATTTTAACTATTATTATAATTATGATATTTGGCATAAGGTTAACCCAGGTCCCATTTTAATTATTTGTATAGCTAGCTATATGAGGCATGTTTGACTTTTTATTCAAAGGATTTTAAGTAATATTAATAATTACTCTCGGAGAGTGTTAAGTAATAACCATTATTACTTTGGCCTAGATCTCATTTTTTATCTTCTCTTATTTGGCCTTTTATCCTTCACTCGACTATGTGGTTCTAGTGTGAGTTTTTCATGGTGGTTAGAAAATTTTCTACAATTTATGTTGTCTAGCCAAGTTAATATGGGTGGTGACAGAGTTCATTCCGAACGTAGTTCTTGTGCTGAGTTCTTTGTTGATGGCACTGTTTGACACATTTTTGTGAAGGATGAGTCACTCCCTTTCTGGAGTGACTTAATGGGCATGATGAGAGCCTGTCCATACAATTCACCTGTTCATGGGACACCATAAGTGAAAATTGGAAAAAATTCTTTTAAGGTGGACAAAGATGTTATAGCACATCCAACGAGTATGAATAATAAAGGGAAGAAATGGAAAAAACACAATAAAATGGAAAATAATGAGAATTTGTCTCTCATTTTCAAGGATGGAGAAAATCCCACCAAACTACATGGTAGCTTTAATAGGAAAAAATTACCACCACCATGGGAAAATATATGTCTTATGTTAATTAAGTTTTTTACTTTGGAGGGGAAGTACAAATGTTGCTATTTATACCACTTCTCCCTCCTCAACCATTTTCACCACAATGCCCTAATAAGCTTATCATTCTACCTTTTAATCTATTTGGAGAGCTCCATTAAGGAAGATTTAGATTTAAATAAAAAATGCCTTGAAAAATCTCCCATTCCTCTACAATATCAAGGGCTAATTCTATGACTTTATCACTTTCACCTTACTTTGTACCCACCTAAGCCAATTAAGATGATTTTGATTGAGGAGAGCTTATCCCCAAAATCCCCTAAGGTGATGACCACCTCAGCTTTCCATGAGAAAACTAAAGGAAAGAAGAAACCTTTCAAGCATCCAGACTCTACTCATGCCTCCCCCTAGTTGTGTCTTTGTGTAAACCCCTTGCCCTAAATGATACCCCCTATCCACCATCCCTCCTAACCCCATTGAGGATAAATCTTCACCAAAGACCCCTAATTATGGTCAAACTCAAGTGACGCAAAGTCTTTATGACCTTAACAATATCCCCCCTACTCATGACTTAGGCAAAGGGGACTAGGTGGAGTCTCAGAAAACTTCCCCCACCAAAAAGAAAAAAAAATCCTTAATGCATGTCTTAATTGAGGAGGTCAATAGTGATGATGTTGATGTGGAAGAGCATTGGGTTGAGGATGTGACTCCCCCCACAAAAATAAAAAAATCCTCAAAGCATGTATTAGTTGAGGAGGTCAATATTGATGTTGTCAATATGGAAGAAAATAGGGCTAAGGATGTGAAGGAAGCTAGCGGCTCACAACTCAAAAGATCCAACAGACTTGCGGGCTAACCAAATCATGTTGATACAGAGGTGATGTAGGATGATTTGGAGTAGGAAGAAAGCTTTACCAGTGATGAGGAGGAGGATTCTGAGTTGAAAGGTTTTGAGAACACCAGTAAGAGCCATTCCAAGCACACAATTAGTATTGACACTACCACTTTGGACTTGCCAGGTGAGACTCATAATTTCCCCCAATGTGTTTTTATGGCTATGGAGCTTGCCGAGCTTAAAAGGAAGGTTGTGGAGATTGATAAAAAAATGGTTAGCCTCTCCAAGTTTAGTTCCAAGGTTATGCAAAGCTTGGCCACTACTCTATGTATGTTTTAGGATAAGGAGTTGAAGAAGGTTGGCGATAAGGACAACAATCACAAGGAAATTTTCAAGCTTCTCACTTAAGATTGGGGCCAACTCTTTGGCTAGGCATGTGTTTTCTTTTTTGTTAATCTCTGGTGTCTCCTCATTATTTGTGATTTATGACTTTTTATAATGTTGTGTAATGTTTGTTAAAGTGTTATTGATGTGTTGTCTATGGTCTATGGACTTAGTTTTCATCCTCTGGGCTCTCTATTTTTTGGTCCAACACCCTTAGTTTTTTTTCTTTTAATATCAAAAACATTCTTGAAGGATGCCTTGGGTCATGGGGAACACATGAATGTCTATTAGGGCTTTTTCACTAAGATTTGACCTAACCGGGGAGTTAAGGAAGAACCATTATGGATCCACATGTAAAAATTTCCACATGAATTATGGTAAGAGGAGATTTAATAATGATTAGAGATTCATTGGGGGAATTTATCTAGAGATTCATAGCCATGAAAGAGAGGCAATTGCCTACATATGATAAAAATTGTGTGAAAGTGGATTTGAGTGAAACTATTAAACAGGTGATTAAATTGAAGCCTATTTTGGCGGACTAGATTCAAGAGTTGGATTACGATTTCATTCCTTTAATATTATATCCAACCCTTCGGGGAAACTTGAAGTCAAATCTCTTCAAGGAAATCTAAGTCCTATCAAAAACCTCATCCTAAATGATTAAATTGTAACATGATTCTTTATGCGAATATTCCATTTCTAGGAGCCAAGCATGAATTTGAAGGGAACAAGGGGTGTCTAGGGTGCTTCTTGTTAGAATTATGAATAACACAAGATGCAAGATCAAAAAGTGAACAAAGAAACCTTCCACACAAGATATCTGGAAAATAAAGATTTGTCATTCCTCAACAAGAAAAACTTACAAATGAACCTCAAGATTTGGTTGATGAGTTCAAGAGATCTAGTCTAGATTTCAAGACCAATAATACAATGAGGGTTGAGTGCTATATAAGAGAAACCATAAATGATAAATGGATTAGATCACGACAAGTGCCAACACCTCATGCAATGAGACATAATGATCTAATAATAGCTCACTTTTGTTAACATAAAAAACACTCTTAAGTTTAGCATTAATTACCATTAATAACGTTTATAAAAATGAAAATAAAAAACCATCAAAGCAACCAATATGCAACACAGATACACAAAGAACACCAGATATACATGGAAACCTGGAATGGGAAAAACCAGGGGAGAAGCGCTGCTTGGAGCTAGTATCCAAATCCAACCTCACAAAAATAATGAATAAATTAAAATCATGAAGCAGGAACCAACCTAATGGAGACACCAATCCCAAATTATATTTTGTAGGCACCAACCTACTAGAGATACCAATCCCCAACATAAATATTTGGGCACCAACTCAATAGGAAAGACACCAATCCTACCAAATTATAGAAATATGATTTGTGGATCTTCAACACAGATAACACAACTTGTACTTGATCTGATCAACCTTCAAATACTCTCCCACATAGTACATGATCTTCTAATAATGGTGCACAATGATTGGAATGCAACTCACATTAAATCACATTGATATTCACATTAAAGCCCTAACTGCATATAATTCCTACACACACTCATATGCATACATCTACCATTGAATAAATCTTAGTCATAAATATATAAATTCCAACATATCTTATGTCAGCCAAGAACCTCTTAACACCATCCGTAATTAGCCATGTTGGTTAAGGGTAGACCTATATTCAAATTTGATATGAAAAGTGTAGTCAGATCAGTCCTAAATCAATTATGTTGTCACCAACCAAAGATGATGTTATACGCTTCCTTCGGTGATCTTAAAATGGTCCTATTTTACCTTCACAAGCTTCCTCCAGCTGGCACACACTTTCGTCCTTCAATGCAAACACCCAGACATTATTTATAGTCAACCAACTAGCAAAAACAACACTCTGTTACTTTTAACTTTGTCTATTAAAGATCAACCTCTAAAACTCTAGAATTTGGTACATCATGAGTAAATTAATTTACTTTAGGTCCAAACCACAAGCCATAGCATTCAACTGAGATAGAATGCAGAGAAAAACATTATGATAGTATGATACAGTGCAAGATTAGAAAACCACAAAATACTTTCACAGACATTTCCAAACTACCTCCAATAATTGTAGTAGATACAATATGATATTTCAAGCATACTACAAGTAGCTTCCTTCTCAGTAATAATGTTAACATTATATAGATGATCATAGTACTTATTGATTTCAAAAGCTATGGCATGACATGACAAAAGTAATTACATTTAATTCTCACTAATCTACTAACATCACTCTTTTGACATCAGTAAAAACATATGTTCAACAATATCCCCCTTTTTCATTGATGATAAACAAAAAAATGTTGTTAGCACACCATCACAATTTATCTGGAACTCCCCCTATGTGAAACAACTAGAGTTTCTAAGCTTTTGAAAGATATAGCATTTTGGATTCCTTTCTCCCCTTTTGACATCAATGAAAAAGGACAACAATACTCATCTAAAACATATAACATTTGGAATTCCTACATATACAATTCATCTTGTGCCTCTTTCTCCTCTTGTGAATTTCCTACCTAACAAACATTTCACAAGGCCACTAAACTTTCTTGACACAAGAAGTCCATACTCCCCCTCAACCTATACTTCCTCTTGATTCAAGAGGAGGGAGCAACCACCCCCAACTTCTGTTGAAGATAATCAAAATTCTCCTTGGGAAGAGGTTTCATGAAAATATCCAAAATTTTCTCCTAGTCTCAATATAATCCAACTTCACTTCTTTGTTTGTAACCTTCTCTCTCAAAAAATGATACTTAATTGCAATATGTTTTTTCCTTAAATCATCACCAAATTCTTGGAAATATTTATAGCACTAGTATTTTCCTAAATAATATAAATGGGTGTTGGACTAATTGCCAATGTCTCCCTTCGGATTCGAGACATGGACTAACTACCTCTCATGGATCCCTTTATCTCTAGCATTTAGATCAGGCGTTAATAGGTCGATATTTTGGCACAATGGAAAATATGTTTCAACAAATGGTATCAGAGCTAGATCGTGGGTTTGAGTCTCCTCAAATGATGCCGAGGGGGGATTATTGGACTAATCACTAACATCTCCCTTTGGATTTAGGACATGGACTAACCGCCTCCCATGGATCCATTTATCTTTGGCATTTGTATCGGGCATTAACAAGTTGATCTGTTAGTGCAAAGGAAAATATGTTCCAACAATGGGTTCATCAAACTCTATTTTCACCTCCTTCAATTTCTACTTCATCCATAATATCTGAGTGCAACATGAAACTACTACAATATACTCTCCTTCTATAGATAAAGATATTGAATCCTACTTCTTTCTTCACCAAGATACAAGACTATCACTAAGAAAAAAATATCCACCACTTATACTCTTTCGGTCATCTATGCTTCCAACCCAATCTGCATCTATATATGCAGTTAATGTGAAGTTTTCACTCTTAGGATACCACATACTAAAATACATTGTAGCTTTCAGATATCTAAATATCCTCTTTATTGCTTTGACATGAGTTTCCTTAGGCACTGAATAAAACCTAGCTACAATCCTTATTGCTTGCATTATGTTTGTTTTGGATGCAGTTATATACAACAAAATACTAATCATTGACCTATACGAAGTCTAATTTGACATAGCAAATTCATCATCCTTATTCAATTTACACCCAGTAACCATAAGTGTACTCACCAGTTTCTATTCTTCCATCTTAAACTTTCTCAACATCTCTTTTATGTACTTGTTCTAAGAAATGAATATACCTTTTTCTGATTGAGAGATCTATAAACCAAGAAAGAAAGATAACTCACCAAGCATTTACATTTCAAACTCTTCTTGCATTGCATCATAGAATCATTTTCACATGGCATCACTGATACCTCCAAAGATAATGTCATCAACATAAACAACAACAACCAATAATTGATCACCTTCCATTTTATGTACAAGTTATTGTCTACGCTACCTCTCTTGAGACCTTTTTGATGTAGATATCTATCCAATCTAGAATATCATGCTCTAGGAGCCTGTTTAAGTCCATAAAGAGCCTTCTTTAGATTTCACACAAAATCCGGTTTATATAAACATTGGAATCCTTCTGGCTATTCAATGTAGAATTCCTTTTCTAATTTTCCATTCAAAAATAAATATTTAACATCCAGTTGAGATAATTTAAAATTATTAAATGTTGTTAAGGCCAAAAAAATTCTGATTGTTTATAACCTTGTTACAAGAGCAAATGTCTCCTCAAAGTCAATTCCCTCAACTTGAGCATATCATTTACATACAAGTCGAACCTTGTTCTGAATCACTTTTCCATATTCATTTAACTTATTTCTAAAGACCCATTTTGTACCAATGACATTTTTGTCATTAGGTCTCAGAACCAACTCCCAAGTTTCATTTTTCTTAATTTGAGTTAATTCTTCCTCCATGGCATCTAGCCAACCCTTGTCTTTTCTTGCCTCAACATAAGAACTTGGTTCAATTTTTGATCTGGTAAGGAAAAGCGTACCTATTCATTTTATTTCTCAATTCTTCTCTAGGTCTGAACTCAACTGTCTTTGTCTCCTATGATTTGATCTTCATAATGGTTTTTCTGAACATACCTAGCCAAAGTCTTTTTAACTATATTCTCTGAATCATTCTCTAAGTCATCACTACTGTGGATTAAATGTCCATTATCTTCTTCATCTAGAATCTCAGTATATTGTATTATTTCACTAATACTTACATTGACACTTTCCATTATCCTTTTCAACCTCTTGTTATAACATCTATATGCCTTAATTTTCATAGAATATCCAAGAAAAATACCTCCATCGGATCTAGAATCAAACTTACCCAAGTGTTCTTCATCCCTCTTGATGTAGCATTTATTTCTAAATATTTTGAGATGTCTAACTGAAGTCGATCTTCCTTTCCATAGTTCATATGGTGTTTTGGTAGTCTTTGGTTTGATTTGAGCTCTATTCAAAATGTAAACTAATTTCTGAACTGCTTCTCTCCAATACACATATGACAACTTTGCTTGACTTAACATTGTTCTGGACATCTCCTATATAGTCCGATTCTTCCTCTCAACTACTCCATTTTCCTGAGTTTAAGGAGAAAAAAATTATCTTTGAGCCACTAAGTGTGCCATCGTGAATCTACCTCAAGTTGTTAATATTTTCAAAGGAACTTAGGTTTGATACCAATTGAAGGGAACACAATATACTGAGAGTGGGAATGAATCAATATATGAAAAAAATATTTAATTCAAAATTAATTACCATTAATAAATTTTCCAAACATGAATCTCAAAAACCATCAAAGCATTCATTATGCAACATAGATGCACACATTCACACAAAGAACACCAGGTATACGTGGAAAAATGGAATGGGAAAAATTGTGCAGTGAGAAGAGTTTCTTAGAGCTACTATCCAAATATAGCCTCACAAAAATAATGAATCAATGACAATCATGAAGTAGGAACCAAACTACTAAAGACACCAATCCCCAACACAAATATTTGAGCACCAACTCAATAGGCAAGACACCAATCTTACCAAATTACAAAAAAATGATTTATGGATCTTCAACATAGATAACACAACTTGTACTTGATCTAATCAACCTTCAGACACTCTCCCACACAACACATGATCTTTTGATAATGACACATAATGATTGGAATGCAACTCACATTACATCACATTGATATTCACATTGAAGCCCTTATTGCATAACATTCTTACACACACTCATATTCATACATCTACCATTTAATGAATCCTAATCATAAATATATACATTCTAACATATCTTATGTCGGCCAAGAACCTCTTAGCACCATCCACAATTAGCCATGTTGGCTAAGGGTAGACCTATATTCAAATTTGATATGAAACGTGTAGTCGAGTCAATCCTAAATCAATTTCATTGTTGCCAACTAAAGATGATGTTATGTTCTTCCTTCAGTGATCTTAAACTAGTCCTATTTTATCTTCAAACGCTTCCTCCAACTAGAACACACTTCCCTTCTTTGGCATAAACACTTAGACATTATTTATAGTCGACCAACCAACACAAACAACACTCTGTTACTTTTAACTTTCTATCTATTGAAGCTCAACCTTTGAAACTTTGGAATCTGGTACATCATGAGTAACTTTACTCTAGGTCTAAACCACAAGCCATAGCATTCAACTAAGGTATAATGCAAAGAAAAAAATTATGATAGTATGACATAGTGCTAGAGTAGAAAACCAAAAAATACTTATGTAAACACTTCCAAACTACCTCCAACAACTGTAGTAGATAGATGATGATATTTCAAGCATACTACAAGTATATTCCTTCTTAGTAATGATAACATTAACATTCTACAACTGATCACAGTACTTCTGAATTTCAAAAGCTTTGGCATGGCATGACAAAAGTAATTGCAATTAATTATCATCGATCTATTGACATAACTCCTTTGAAATCAATGATCTCTTTTGACATCAATGAAAAAATATGTTCAACATAATAATTAATTAAAGTAATTAATTATTAGCTAATGCACGAATAATCTTAGACCCCCTTAAGATGAACTTAGAGAGTAGCTAAAAACCCTAAAAATCCAATGCATAAAAATAAAAGAATGTGTGATGGATCCTGAAAAACAAGGCTTGATGAGATACCCATGTACAAATAATCTAGTCTCTTGCAACTGGAGAAAAAAGAGAAAACCTCATGGGAAAAACTCCTCTCCAAAAGAGAGAAAAGAAAATAAAGGATTGATAAATCCTCCAAACCAATGTGAATGAATAAGAATCTTCCAACCAAAATAATGTCCCGAAAAAGAGGAACATGAAGAATATCACACAAGCATGAAGAAGTTGTAGATTGTTGTCAAATAATGCCTATTAAAATGTAGAACCTCCACTAAAACGAATGATGATCAGGATTAAAAAGACAAGAATCTGCATGAGTGCACCCAACAACACTACTCAAATCATATGGAAAATAATGGAAACCATCTGAAAGTTAAAGATACAAATGGCACATAAATCTACATGAGTGACCCCAACAACACTACTCGAATCAGATGGAAAAATAAGGCAAACATATGGAACTTGAAGATAAAAATGACATAGGTGCTAATACTTTGAAGAATACTGATCAAGTGAAAATGGAAGGTCACCTCCAAAAATAGGAATACAATAATTTTCATATAGTAAATGATCCATCTCATCAAAATGCATCATGGGTAACCAACCATTACATCCACCTAGTACATATGAACAAAAAATAGATACATAGATCACTTTAAAAATGAAATCAAGGAAGTATTACCACTAACTCTAGAAACCCCCATAATGCAAAAAAGGAGAGCCAAGACAGGACCACTAAAGCTATGTGTCACCAAGAAGTGCATGTAAGAGAAAAAAGAACATTTGAACATGCACAAAAGAGTACCTACAAATAAAAGGGTGTGCAAACTAGGACACACACATATAAGGAAAGAATCACTCGGATTCAATGTTGTTGTGGAAGGAACATTGACTTGACAAAGGTGTGAAGGAAAAAAAAAGACACTCTCAACCCACCCATGGTAATTTATATCATAGTGCGAGTAAAAAATGCACAATAGGATGTGCAAAACCTTAAAAAAGTATACACTAGAATGGCACTTTATTTCAATGCATATACAAAAGAAAAATTGAATGAAAAAGATGTCTACAATGTCCAAATAGAATAAAAAATATAGATACATATATAACAGCCTAAAACAAGCCATCCCACACAAACACAAAGTTTCTAGCAGCTAAAACGTCCACGTAATTCACAAAAATGTGAAAACACAAAAGACTAAAAATGTACCTAGAGGAAAATATAGAAATAGTTCATGGATAACTATGAAGTGCTTTGAAAGACCATCCCAATGCCACTATAACCATGAAAAATGAAGAAATAGGTCAAAATTTATGAGCTTGGAAGTGAAAACAACACCTCCAACTTCAATTGTTTGTAGAATTCACAAGAAAAAAAATATAAGAAAAAACTAGCACCATTGGATAATGCTCGAAACCAATTTTTTGGCGATATCTTGTTTTCCCAATTTTGATACCTAAACAAAAAGTTATGCTCATTTTTTTATTCTACTTATTTTGCAAAAAAAACAACTTTTTTTAGCCCTCTAGGGGTTGGGTGTTGGTCCCCCATGCAACCTTAGGGAAATGGAGTAGGTGTTGGGCACTAGTAGTCAAATTCTGGGGTGGGAGGTTAGTGTAGAACTGCTAGTAGTCAACGAGTTAATTGCCCTGCGAGTAGTCTACAAGGGGCTCAAAGGTCATTGGCCATTGGATGGTGCCACTATGGGCATTGCTCCGTGGGCGACGTACCTAGCTCCCTAAGTGCTTTTTTTATTTTTTTGTTTTTTTAAATCCACCATAGCTAGGGTATGACATTTGGGAGGCTATAAGACCTCATAGAAAAGAAAAAATTATCTTAGAAGTTCCCAATGTCAAATTTGGGAAAATTTATAGTCAAAATTTGTCGAATCAACCTCCTGAACACAACAGTGAGGTCCTTTGCACCAAAGTGCACCAAAAAATCTCCCAACTCTAAAAATTATAGAAAAATAATGAAGATTCTAGAAATGAGGCTTGTAAACCTAGTTGAAGAAAACCCTCATAAATCAAGAAGGGGTTCATTGAATCCAAGCTTTGATACCATGTTACAATTATGAATAAAAACGAGACGGGGGATTAAACAAAAAATAAAACACCTTCCATGCAAGAGCTCTGCAAAACAAAGATTTGATATTCCTCAACAAGAAAATACTTATAGAATGAACCACAAGAATCTTCAAGGAGATCTTCATATGAGTTCTAGAATGATAATACGATGAGGGATGAGTGTTATATAGGAGCAACCCTAAATGATAAAGGGATTAGATCATGACAAGTGTTAACATCTAATGCAATGAGACAAAATGATCTAATAATAGCCCACTTTAGTTAACATAAAAAAAAACTCATAAATTTAGCTTAAGTGCATGAAATGAATTAGACTAATAATCAATTAAATATTAATTAATTATTAACTAATGCATGAATATTCTAACTCTTCTTATCATGAATCATTGTCATATTTTCCTTACTAGAGGCCAACTTTTCAACAAAATTTTGACTCCCAAGAGAAGAGTTGAGAAAAAACAACCTCACCCAAGCTCTCCCTCTCAGACACCACCTCCATACCAATATTCTTTGAACTTCTCTCAATAGGATGAGACCTACTCTCATATACAAGAATAACACCATTTAAATTTGTATTGTTTGCAAGTGGGACAACCACCTCCCTTTGATGCCCTAAGGGAACTACATTTGGAGCTTGGGGAAGAGACAACTTTAGCTAATCTCAATGCTCCTTGGGACATTGCCTTCATTTAGAAGGCCCATGCCCAATGATAGCATTATTTTTTATTTTACTTTAGAGCTATTTAAGAACCATCTTACTTTATTTACATTCTTTATTTTTATTTACTTCATAATTATTTTATTTACTTAAGTCATTTGATGTACTTTATAACTATTTAAAAGAAGTATTTTATTTTATTTATATTGTTTGCTTAATTTTTTTTTTTAATCAAAAGGCTATAAGCCTATATATTATATTAATATATATGGAATTTTAAATACAAAGATGCCAAATGCTTTTGACATACTATCAAAGATAGCTGGTATTATTCCTAATTTCCTACTATTTTCCCCTACCAGCCATGCCAAAATTCCTAATACATATGATTACCATCAAACTTAGTACTAAAGATGGTTGGATCTTCACATAATTACATTTCCCCCCCTCAGCCTATCTCCAAAATATATATTATATTACCTAGTATATATATTTGAAAGAAAAAATGTGGAATACATCTTAGTTACACAAAGCAAACTGTACTAAGGTGGTTTACTGATATTCACCCCCAGCAACAGGGCATTGCACAAAATTTTCTCTAACTTCTTCCTAACTAGCTTCTGCTTGATTGTTTGACTGTGATCACACTATGATATTAATATCAGGAACTTGTTGAGGGAGATTTTGTTGCTTATCTGCAACACACTCATGTGACAGGATGATTGAAATTGCATGATACTTTCTTTTGATCTTACTCACTGCTTCATTACCCAATTCAAAATGAAATTTGGCAAGAACTTTATACAAATGTCCAAAATAGTCTAACTTGATGGAAATCTTCATTTCTTCAAGAATTTCTACATATTTTTGCTTATGAACCAGATAATGCCCTGGAAAGAGTCCTCCTACATAGGCTTCACCATTCCATAGATCATAAGCTTGTAAACTTTGGAGTAATGCATTATTCACCAGGAAAACATCATTGATTATCTTTATTGCTATGCTTTGTACCATTTGATAATAATTTACCAAATCAATGACGTTAGAGATCAAAATTGATACCATATTTGAAGGAAATATAATCCTTTGAGTCCTCAAACATATTATTTCATCACTAATTACTGACTTAATACAACTGCAAAGAGATGGGAAATTTACCTTGAACGCCTGTTGTAGCTGCTCTTTTTCTAAGGTACCAGAAAATGGCATCTCCCATGGTTGAACTTGAAAATTTTCCCTATAGTTTCTCAGTAAATACTCCATAGCAAATGAATAAATTGAATAGGTGACATTGAAACCCCAAACCTTGCAACCATGAGCCTTAAACACCACTATAGCACACCATTGTAGCACTTAAAACTGGAAAAAAATATGCACTATGTCCTCCTTTACAACAAACAAACTTTGGTATGCCACAATTTAAGCAATGGCACAGTTAGGAAACAAACGAAGCCATAGAAATAGACCGCTCAATAGATACAAGCTTTTGAAACTGCAAGTAAAAATGCTGACAAAAAATTCCTTATAAAAGGAGAAGGCACACTTAAATTGCTAATGTAAGGCTAGAGTTTTCATTTCATGTTAATACTAATAGTACTAGGTAAACTTAAGGATGGAATCTCTAACTTTAACTCTCATCTCAAAAATTTAGCAGTTAACTCTTCATATGTATGCCCTGCAACAATGCAAACACACATTCACTTTTTAAAGATTACAATCCTTCACTTGTTTGATGCTATTTTTGTCATGCTCCAAAATCGTTGCTTAGTACTCTATTGTCCTGAAGCACATGAAACTTACCATATGTGTATGTGACAATCTCACATAAAATATGCCAAATGATTGCTTTTTGGAAACTGTACAATGTCAAATTTTTATCCCCTGCGCTAACTTGAATAGCTAAGAACTTTCCCAAAATTAGTTAAAACTAACTTGAAACAAAGTATAAGCATGTGATCACTTATTTTAGAAGAATTTTTATATCATAATCATCCCTAAGCATATATCACAATTCAATTTTAATATTGGCTGCATAAAATTCTATGAATGTCACAAATTTGCTAACACATGCGCTTGACAAAATCTGAGGATGAACTTGTACACTTGTACAAAACCTGCAACCTTATGCAAACTCCTGCCATGAATCCATACTTTATGATATATTGTATACTTATCCGTCCACATAGATCCCCACAAACACATCCATAATACCATCCCTCTAATGATCACACATAATATTTTCATAAATAAATTTATAAAAATTGAATAAGCAATTTTATGAGAAATTTATGCACTTAGTATACCACCTTCACTTATCAAAATTTCTTCAAGTTTAGGATGAAACTTCCCTGAAATAGCCACATGTGTAATTTCATCTTCTTCTTGTTCACAACCTAGATTAGCCAAAAAATCTATCATGGTGTTCCCTTCTTTGTTGGTATGAAGAATCTAATAATACCCCATCTTATCCAACAATGACCAAATCTGCTTTACTATGTACCCCAACTTCCAATTGACAATATTACGCTCCCAACATGAGTTTAAAAGAATCAAAGCATCTCCTTCTATTTGAATCTTGTCAAGCTTAAATTTGATTGCTAATTTTAAGCCTTGCAACAAATCTTGTGCCTCTGCTACATTATTAGAACCAATTTTCAACTTGAAAGACTTAGCACACAATACCATACCTTTATAATCCTTAATGATCACCCCTGCTCTAGATGAACTTGGATTTCCCATAGTAGCTCCATTAATATTTAGTTTAAAAAATTCCAACTAGGGGAGGCTTCCATCTTATGTTTGCTTTGTTTACTTTTTGAACTGGTTGATGTAAACTCCCTTTGAATGGTGGAATGAGAAGTGGCCAAGACATCATCAACCTTGAATCCTAGTTAGTAAAAACTGATCCAATTTGTTTTACTTTTTGCACATACCCATTTACTATTTCAAAAATAGATTACTCTAAATAAATTAAGACCTATTTGAGACTGAGTTTCTCTTTTCTAAAAATACATCTATTTCTTGCCCACCATATAGCCCAAACAATTAATGTAAGTATTATACTCCAAATTCTTGCAAAAAAGGAGTTTTGATAAAGCATCGACCAACTTGAAAATAAATTCCAAAGAGTATTTAGAAATGATGATTGCCAAATCATTTTACTTACTATAAACATCCAATATGTGTGTGCTACTAGGCATAACAGAATTAAATGGTTGACATCTTCAAATTCTTGTTCACAAAGAACACATTTAAAAGGCTCCGCTACCCCTAATTTTACAAGTTTGTCACTTGTCAATATTTTGTTTTTGATGGATAACCATGAAAAACAACATGCTTTAGGAAAAATCTTTGAATTCCAACAAAACTTATATGCTCTGTATACAACTACATGTGAACTAGCTTGTGAAATTGACTTATAACCCTCCTTCACTATATAACAACCTGATTTTGATTTTTCCCATATTAACCTATCATCTCCCGCTGATTGGAAAACAGTTTGATCCTAGAGGATAGATTGTAGTAGTCTCTTATGCTCATTGTTGATTGAGAAATTTGAAAATTCCTTCCATTTTACTTTACCAGTCAGAGCATCTACTTGTTGAATGTAATCTTTAACCCTTGTCCCCCAACTGTCTGACAACAATTTTTTTTATACTTTCAAAGTTATGTAATGCATTTAGAATTGGATATCCATTCCAGGAATCCTTCTAGAAAACCACCTTATTACCATTATTTACCTCTCATGTTAAATGCGGAACAATGATTTTCCTACAAGAAACTAAGAAATTCCACATTACAAAACCTACAAGTGGATTTGAAATTGTAAGAATTCTTGATGGGTTTATATTATCCAAGTACTTATGTTGCATGAGCCTGCACTGTTTCTAGGGAAATTAAAGGTTTTTTTTTTGCTATCCATATTACCAATCCATAGAAAATTTCTAATTAGCTTTTGAATTTGGACTATAATGAACTGACATATAATAACTTGGTATCGTAGAAAGCACATTTTTCACCATCGAAATTCTACCTAACAAAGACAACCATCTCCCTTTCCATGATAATATTTTTGATTGTATACTTAAGATAATTTTTTGCCAATAAGATATCTTATTTTGACCTACAAAAAAAGGAATACCAGGATATTTGCAAGGAAGTTGTGCTTGTTGAAATCCTAGCAACTTCACAATCCGCTTCTCAATAGCAAATTTTGTATTGAACACATACACTTTCGA
>VDFB02043627.1:90318-101933 GCA_007258455.2 Sequoia sempervirens
GATCTACTCAAAGCCTTGACTAAAATAGTAAACAAAAAAGGTGAAAGTGGATCACCTTGACGCACCCCTTGAGTTGACCCAAAAAAACCAACTGGTGACCCATTTAGTAGCACTAAAAATTTAGCACCTAAAAAGCATGGCATGATCCATTTACACCATTTGTGAGAAAAACCAAAACTTAGTAACACTTGCTTCAAGAATGCCCAATCTACCCTATCATATGCTTTCTGCATATCTAGTTTTATAATCATGGAAGACAACTTATTTATAGAAATGGAGTGAAGAACTTCATGTGCAACAATGGCTCCTTCTATTATCTCTCTTCCAGGTACAAAACCACCCTGCTCTTTTGATATAAGTGTAGAAACAAGAGGGTGTAACCGTAGATAGATAGCCTTTGTGAAAATTTTATATATAGTGTTACAAAGTGAAATAGGCTCAAAATCTGAAAAAGTACTTGGAGAATTTAACTTTGGAATGATAGCAATATGGGTTACATTGAACTTCTTTAGCATTCCCCCTGATTTTCTTGACTCCTCCAAAGCATTTAAAATATCTATCCCAATGAAATCCCAACATTTCTAATAAAATATTAATGTAAATCCATCAGGACCTAGTGCTTTATCAGGTGGCAATAAAAATACAACTTCCTTAACTTCCTTTAATGAAAAAGGAGCCAACAACTTCTCATTATCTTCTTGAGATACCAGCTTTGGAATTACCTAAAGAAGTTCTTCTCTTTCCCCTGCCAACTGTACATTATTAGCCTTGTTAGCAGATAACAAAGATGAGAAGAATTTGATACCTTCATTTTGTATGTCTTCCTCCTTTGTTAGCAATACCCCTGTATCACTATCATGAATCAAGCATATAAAAAAATTTGCGCTCTTTATTTGTGCTTATATATGAAAGGATTTTGTATTCCTATCCCCATCCTTTAACCACAGTTCTCTTGATTTATGCCTCTACTACACTTCTCTCAAAAGCAATTCCTTCCATTCCTCTTGCAGTTGTCTCTTCTCTTCAAATAGCACATTGTCTAGACCATTAGCAATAAGATTTCATTAACCTATGAAAGTCTTTTGTACACCAAATCTTTCTACACAAAAATATTCTTAAACACTTGCTAATTCCAGATTTTATATGCTACTTCATTTGTTCCAACTTCTTACTTAGCTGATACATTCTAGAACCTTTGCAATAAGGTGCACTTATCCACCATTGCTTTAACATATTAATAAATTATGGATGCCGAAACCACATAGCTTCAAACTTAAAAGAAGATTGCCACTTTGTCTTAATATTTTTTCAAGTCAAATCTAAAGAAATTGCAAAATGACCTGAGGCAGTTAAAGGAAAAATTTCTGATGTTAAAACATATTCACTTACTACCCAATGTGGAGAATTTATAAATCTATCTAACCTTTTCATTGTTTGAAGAAAAAATTTCCTCCTAGTTGTCCATGTAAAACTCCTATTTGGTGGAATTATTTCAACAAGAGCATTATCTTGTATAAATGAGGTAAATTCTTCCATATCCTTTTTGGACGAACACATACCACCTTTTTTTTATGATAAGCATGTTATTGCATTGAAATCTCCTGTGAGAATAACTTTATCTTGACCCAAAAGATCCATAGTTTTTTTCAATTTTTCCCACAACAATTTTTTTCCTATTGAGTTATTTGGGCCATATACATTCAACAACAAAAAATATAAATAAAAAAATGAGAAATCTACATTAATTGCCAATTATTCTCACAAGTAACATTGCTAATACTTACTGACTTAGCACTCCATAATGTAATCAAACTTCCTGAGGCTCCTTGTGATGCCGAATGAAAAGAATTCCACTTGGACCACTTCTTACTAAAAGTTCCAAAAGACTCATATGATATTTTAGTTTCCTGAAGAACTACTACATTTTCCCCACAAACATCCAACTGTTGCTTGAATTGGGCCCTTTTGTCAGGGGAATTTATGCCTTTGACATTCCAAGATATTATCCTCATTGCATCTGAGGAGAGCAACATGCTCTCCTTGGCCTTTTTTATTTCTCACTGGCTCCCATTTGAACATCCAATGTAGACTGAATCCCTGCCTCAATTTCCTCTTGCAACTTAGCTACTAAATATTTTCGTCCTCTCTTGGCAAGAGATTTTTTACTTGTGGAAGGAGACAATAGAGACTGATAAATTGATAATGATACAAAATCATCTTTCTCTTCCACTTTTCCAAATACTTCAGTGGCAATATCTTCTATTAATTGTTCACCTACTGAAGATAAAGTTTCATCTACAAATATTTGAAACTCCTTATCAGAGGGTAAATTAGAAGTATGAGAATGATTGAAACCTTAAAAAAAAAAATTAGGCTTCAAGATGTTAATGCCCTCTTCTTTTGGACTATCAAAAACATTCATCACTTCTTCACATTGATTTAACATACCCAAAGTTAACATTGAAGCACATTGATTAAGTTGTTGAAAACGAACAATCTTAATCTCAGGGACAGAAAGATTTAGGGAATGGAGAATTTTTTTATGGGAGATAGAAATACTTATCCCAGCCAGGAGCAAAGGAAATAGTGATAGATTTTCTAGTTGTATATGTAAGCCTCATGGAAGTTCATGAGGTCTTGAAAACAATAAGAGATGAAGGATTGTCCTTACTTACTAGTTCTAAGGGAGAGCTACACTTAACAAATTCAATTTCATCTGAATAGGACTTTGTCAAAAAACTATAGTGAGCACACCCATTTTTCTTACAAACTGTATCCTTTGAAACCCCCAACTATTGAGCAACATTGCTTGTAGGCCCTTTATACACAATTTTTGTGCTCAATCCATTAAAAATATGACCCCACCCATGACAAATATCCAATTCCTTAGATGAACTAGGAAAAGCAATAGTTTGCACAAAATCCTTAGCAGGAGTAGATAAAGCAACAATTAGATTGGAATTTAGAGGAATAATGGAAGAACCTTTGGGAGAAAATTCATTTTCCTCTTCCATGGCCACTACTGACTCCATCTGACATTTCCTTGAAGGATGAACAAGTAAATGACACTGAAAATAAATTTTATGTGGATCCTCAAAAACAAAATTATGTTTCCACAAACCATAGATGAATTTAATGTTTACAACATAAGGAAGTTTTCTTGTGACATCAATAAGAATACATAGCCTAACCGACAGTGAAGGGTTGGAAAAAAATGTATATCTTGATGAAGATAAAAACCCAACTGATTATCCAATGTTTTAATAATCTGAGACTCTCTATATTCAAGCAGAAACCCTTGTAACTGAATCCAAAAAGGAATGAACTTAACCATAGACTGGGAGGGACAAAAGTTTGGAGTCCTTGGAGAAGTATATAGACCATGACCCTCATAGATCCAAGACTTTTTTCTGTAAACGACATTCTAGAATCTTTTCTAGAAAAAAGAACAACAAAAAACCCTTCCCCTTATCTAAATCAAAAACTCAATTAGATCCCTCCCATGTTTGAAAAACCCAACATTGCAAAAAAGTAAGATTTTGAGAAAATTTCTAAAACTTACAGATATGTGCCACCTCTTGAAGATCCTGAACTTGCAGCAATAGCATTGCATCTTTAAGAGTAACATTAACTTGATCTCCAAAAACTCTACTCGATTTTCATTGTTGTTTAGGAACCCAAGCCTTCTCATAACAATCTGGAACATTGGCATTCCCCTTAGGATGAGAACTATGTGCATTCTTCCCCCCTACTCATGAACTCTTCAAATCTTTTAACCTTCTGATCCAAAAAAGCCATATTATTGAAGTTAATAGAATTTGGGAAAGTCAGAGGAGATGCCACTTTGGAACAAAAGATTGTGGATGAGAGATAGATATGTTGTTGGAGAAAGTGGTTGGATAAAAGACCAAAGATTTTGGATTGAAGGGAGCCCCAAACTTGATGAGTATATTATTAGGAAGAAGAAGTCAAAGAACAAGAATCTGCAACCACCTCGAACCAAAGCCTGCGAGAAGAAGAAGAGTTTACTTAATTTTTATTTATTTAAGAGTTATTTTATTTGTTTAAGTGTTTTTAAATTTTAATTTAGACCAATTTAAGAATTATTATATTTTATTACATTGATTACTTTATTTTGAATTGAAGAACTATTTTACATTTGTATCTAAATTTAAATTTTACTTTAAAAAAACCACCATTCATTATTTTTGTGATTCTTTTGTTTCATTTTTTTTGGATAAAAGTGGCATAGCCACTGAAAATATTTTATTAATATTAAAATAGAAGTTTACATAGAATGATATCGAGTAGGAAGAAAATTTTCTTAGTAGATCAGAACAAGAGAGAAAGCAAAGGCCTTAAAGTCGAGTACAAAAACAAGGGGACAATAAAGACCCCATGGAGCAGAGAGGCATGAGAGCCATTTACAAAAGGAAAAAAAAGTAATGATAAGCCGCTCGAGCAAGAGAAAACTAAGGAAATCCACTTCAAGACTGAGAGCACCGAAGATAGAAGGCCTTCAAGAGAAACCACAAAGTCTGCAAAAAGATCCAAGGATTCCCAAGCCTACAAAAAAAATCATAATGGAGGAAGCTAGAAAACCAAAAAAACAAGAGCTAGTATGAGAACAAGTTAGCCAAAACAGAAGACCCAAGTGTAAAGGGCCTGATATCAAAAGAAAAAGTTGTATCCACGATGCCAAAAATGGAGAGATTCTTAAGTAGAGCTTTCTTCTGAGGAATCCAAGTCTGCAGGTGGCAGAAATAAAGGTTCTTCATGTGGCTCATAGAGGGCATGTCTAATAAGTAAATGAACTACATCATACAACCCCTGAATAGAATCATAGGAAGAGTTACCATATTAAGCCTAGAGCCTAAGAAGCCAGTAGTTAAATTCTCTTGAACAATCACTTAATAAACCATTGGCCATGGAGGAGAGAAGACAAGTCAACTGCCTATCAGAAAGTAAATGTTGTCTACAAAAGATACCTCCAACCATATTCATGCCTCGAAGAATGTCATAATTCTCCAAAGAAGGCTATAAAGAAGAAAGTGGGCAGACGTGTGGAAGAAGATATGTGCCTACAACAAATTTAACCATCTCCACACACCAAAGAACATCCATTAAATTAGAGACAAACCTCGAGGCAACTTCATTCGAGAGAGTTGTTACATGAAGATCTAACCAGTCATAACCCAAAACCAACTCAATTGCATCATGAACCTATTTGCATTCGATTGCAAACATTCATCTCAATTTCTGTAATGTGAACATTGAACAATCACGAACTTCATGAGTCTGTGGAGGAACAAACACTCAAAATGTTCAAACTATCCATTATATCAACAAGACCAGTAAAACTACACCAGTAAAAGATGTGAATAGAATGCCACCCAAATACCATTTTTATAGATTGATAGAGTTGTTGAAACACATATGTCGAGACCTCACATGAGAATTCCATTAAGTAAGTTGAGCTTCAATTGTACCCCGAGGAGGTGAGGAGGTAAGATGCCATTAATGCTTGACAAAGCATGTACCTATAAATACTTGAAAGATGCTAGGAACCAAAGCTTAGCACAAGCTTTAGAAAAGACAATTGTTTCAATCATGTCACCAGGCATGTGATAGAATGCCTTTAAAAATCATTGACTCCTCTAATGTACGTTGACGAGAGTAGCCTCCCGTAGGCAGACAAAAGAGGAGGAAAGTTAAACTTTCCAAATTTAGCCAAGCATGTTGGCAACCGCCAATTGATAAAACCAATACCAAATTCCACAACAAATCATAATTTCCAATGCACAAAATATACCAAGAATTCCTCAATAATGTCTATCATAAAGAAACGGGTTCATTGTGGCGGACACAATTGAGGAAGGGGGGAAAAATGTCAACCCCAAATGTTAAGAATGTTAGAAATCTCATGAGCATTAAGAAGTGTGATCAGGTAAGTAGGTGTGAAAGAAAAAGCATGTACCAAATATAGCTTCCATCAAGATAAAAACATTAGGTCCAAGCTGTTAGTCGTAAGCAAAGAAAGCCTAGGTTGTCAGAAAGCATTAGATATGATCGTACTCCCAACATGAACTACCATCATGACAAATAGAAGGCATGAGAGAAGCAAGTCCCAAGATGAACAACCATGAAGAAGGTAGGTGGCATGAAACAAGTCCCAATAATGTAACAAGACATGAGTGGAGCAATTGAAAAATAATATGTTGCTGATTAGATATAGCCCCAGATGAAATTTAAAAATGCTAAAGAACTAAAAAAAGACCCAAATTTAGCATTAGTTTTTGAGAAATAAGTGAGCACATTCCTCTACCAAAAATTCTCTATAAGGAAGAGCTTCATCAATTGCCTTATTTGCAAGAGTATCAGCATACGCATTTTCTTCTCCATAGCAATGAGAAATTTGAATACTTGGGAAATCCACAAGTTGTAAAATGAAGGAAAGAATGTAATCCAAATGCTAGGAATAAAAAATTCTTCTCTTTAGAGCTGAAATTATAACCATTGAATCACCTTCAATATGAAGACAAGAAATATAAAGTTTTTTTGCTATGCTCAGACCAATTCTCAATGCATTAAACTCTGTAATATTATTGGTGCAGTCAAGAATTAGTTCACAAGCAACACCAATAAAATTCCCATGCCAATCTCTTAAGATTGTAGCTATGCCTGACTTGCTCGGATTACCTCTCAAAGCCCCGTAAAAAATTAGTTTGATAAAGTTTCTAGGAGGGGGGATCCATGTTATAGAATCTCTATTCACAAAAGAGGCCTTGGTTGAAACATAACCTGATCTAGGAAGTCTAATAAGTTGCCATTTTTTCATAATGAATTCATCCCAGGATGAATAAGTTCCTTTTGAATTTGTGGTCTTGAAGAGAGCAGTTGTTGTCACCTCAGAGATGGAGATCTCAATTTTATGTAGGACTTGAAGCAAAGTAGAGGCTTTCTTTGTAAAAATTTTGTTGTTTCTTTCAAGCCAAATATTCTAGATGACTATGGAGGGGGTAATTTCCCAAATGTAGGACAAAGATGAAGAAGAAAAAAGAGAATGCCAACTATTGAAGAAGTTCATAATAGAATTAGGAAGAGGGCTAGACCAACCAAGTTTGTTCATAACCCAGGTCCAACAACTATTGGAAAAATCACACTTAATTAAGAGGTGGTCAACAAATTCAAAAGCATCTCTATAGTAAACACAAGGAAATAAAGGTGTGATTCCCAACCTATCCAATCTCATACATGTAAGGATTTTGTCTTTGATAGCAAGCCAAGCAAAGGCACCCGCTTTTGGAAGAACATGTGAGCCCCAACAAAGCTTAAAAGGCCAAGGATTGTGGAAGAACATGTGAGCCCCAACAAAGGTTAAAAGGCCAAGGATTGCCTGTGTTTCGGCTAACCAATGGATTATAACCTTCTTTTACACAATACTGACCAGATTTGGATTTTATCCAAATAATCTCATCTTATTTGTTAGAAAGAAAAATCTATCTTTTCAGAAGTTTCGCTTGTAAAGAACTCTTTTCAGAATGGGGAACTTGTAAAGATTCAAAGTCCTTCCATTTAACAAGACTAGGATTAGTTGGATCAATCTCTAAGTAATCTCTTACTTTGTTACCCCAACGAGCTTTAAGAAGAGGTTCAATATGTTTCCAATTTCCAAGGGACCTAATAGGTTTACGACCATTCCAAGCATCTTCCCAAAAAAGAGCCTTCTCACCATTGCTAACAACCCAAGAAAGGTGAAGAAGAATAACAGATCTAGAAGAGGCAATAAAATTCCAAATATTAGAACCTTGTGGAAAATTCTTTTGGGTAAAAATATTTTTTCTTTTAAGTGAATCCAAATATTTATGTTGCATAATTCAACACCATTTAGTTTCAAGTTTTGAGTAGATTTTCCAAGCAAGTTTAGCACCCAAAGCTTTATTTTGAAGAAAAATGTCACGCAAGCCAGCTCCACCCCGAGACTTAGAATTATAGAGGGACTCCCAAGCAATAAGAGATAATTTCTTTTTTGAAGAAACATTTTCTTACCAAAGAAAATCTTTGAAAAACTTCTGAAGAGCGCTACCTTTACCTTTTAGAAGTTTAAAAACTGTCATTAAGTAAATTGGGAAAGAGATTAAGATAGATTTAAGCATTTCCAATTTCCTAGCAAAAGTTAACCATTTCAACTCTCAAAGTGATATTCTATTGGAAATTGAAGAAATTATTTTGTCCCAGAAATCATGTTTTTCTTTCCTAGAGAAGAAGGGAATGCCTAGATATTTACATGGAAAGGAATCACATTTAAATCCCCAAAACTTTAAAATCTAGGTTTTAACAATGGAATTAACATTTAAGAAAAAAAATGATTTTTCAGAATTGTAATATTGGCTTGAATGCAAGCAATAATCAGATAAAAACATTTTTTATTACTCTGGCCTCTTCCATAGTTGCCTAGCCCAAGAGGAGAGTGTCATCTGTAAAAAGAGAGTGAGAGATTGGAGAGGGAAAAGGCCGAAAAGTTATACCTTTCCAAATACCCAAACTTTGAGCTTCTATGATAGATCTACTCAAACCTTCCGCCATGAGGATGAAAAGTGAGGGAGACAAAGGATCCCCTTGTCTCAAACCTTGTGTCGGAGCAAAAAAGCCATGAGGAGTGTCATTCACTATAACTGAGAATCTAGCTCCAGAGATGCAAGAAAAAATCCATTTGCACCAACTAGAACTGAAGCCAATTTTTTTAAGGATGGCCAACATGAAATCCCAATTTACTCTATTGTATGCTTTTAGCATATCCAATTTAAGTACATCAACAAGGGATTTATCTATCATGATTGAGTGTATAACCTTGTGTGCCAAAATAACATCATTAGGGGTGTCTTTCCTAGGGACAAATCCCCTGTGTTCCTCTGAAATAACTGAGGGGAGAAGCTTTGCAAGTCTAGATGCAATAGCCCCCTTTGTTTCATTTTTACTTTGAAAAGAGTAGTAATTTTTTTATATGTTAGTTTTTAAAAGTTCAATTTTATTGTTATATATTTTTTGAAATATATGTGAGTTTTTTTTTAGATTTTATTTATATTGCAATGGCATAAGACTCCTTGATGCCACTATAGAACACCTCTACGAAAAAACCTCTTTTCATCATGGTATAGAAAATATGGTTATTCCTCCATGGTTCTTTGAAGTAAGCTCTATATTTGTTGTTTTAATATTATGGTGTTCATATGCAAAGCTCAACTTATATTTATGAATGCAAATCTAAGCAGACTTGTCCTCATCCCTACTACCTTCCATTTGTATTTTTCTCTTATCTTGAAAATTTAGTTTCCTCACCCTATCAAGATCAAGGAACAATCTACAAAATTCCATCTCCTTATCACACCAACATATAAAAAAAATAAAACATAAAATTATTCACATAAAATTTAGAATTAGTTGTATCCACCAACTTTGAGGGTCTACTACACTCACAAGAACACATCATAAGGGAGTTTAAGGTAGAAGGAATCATTGTGTGCCTTTGGACAATTGATTCTCTTACAAGTGTGCACAAAGTAAATTCTCATTTACAAACAACATATGGGGTATAAGTCAACACTTATTAAGTTGCATGCATATATACTTGAAAGGAGGTTATGATATAAACCAACATTGAGGCCTAGTGAGAGTCATATGAGTCTCTTAGTGCACAATATCCTAAATGATTTAGTTTTAAAGGGTAGATATATATTACTTTTTTTCTTTAATTGTCATGTATTTAACCTCAGGTAATAACCTCCTTGGTCTAGTAGAACGTAAAGAATAATAGACTAGCCCTCTTTTATGCATTGGTCTATTATTGTTGCCATTTGATCATAAGTGTAGTCCATCATCTTGAGCTTCCCTAAGAGTAGGTTTTGGTTTTGTTCTATAGGATTTGTAAAAATATAACTCTAAGAGGAAACAAATGATACCCTTGTGACTTTTCAGACTCTCCAAAATAGTAATGTTAACCACAAAGATGTTGGAAAATGTGCCTCAATCCTTACTGGCATGTAACTCCTAAAAGGAAAAGTCGGTGTGACATTATTGATGTCTGGCCAACTAGCTATTTTGAATCTTTTTGAAATGTTCATGTTGCCGAGACAATGTTGCTGTCTTGCCGACTGGTGTTGTCGCTGTGACTTGTTAGTATTCACTATAACCTTTTGCCGAGTGGAATGTCTCGCCGACAGAGCTACATGCGTTTGGTATCGGGTGTCTTCGGTGAGACTCCTAGCAACTGGTGTCATCGGAGTAACACAAGACATTTCGGCATGAAGTCCTAGCGATTGATGAATGTCTCGCCGATGAGGATACACTTGGAGTCTTCGTGGTGACACAAAGACTTCGGTATGAAGTCTTAACGACTGATGGAGAGTCTCGCCGATAGCGAAAGCGGTAGACTATTTGGTGGAAGCCTTACCTTATCGGTATGACATCTCGCCGACTCGTGAGGTCTTGCCGGTGGCTGTGTGACTTCGATGTAACATAAGAAGTCTCGGTGTAACCTCTTGGCGAGCGGTACGTCTTGCCGACGAGTGTTCTTTTTGACATGACTTGAAGACTTCGGTATGAAGTATTGGCGAACTGTGATGATCTCATCGATGGCTGTGTGACTTCGGAATAACACATGAAGGTTCGACATGATGTCTTGGTGAAAGACGATAGTCTTGCCGACGATAGGAATGCAATGGATGGCGGTGGATTCGGTATGAGGTCTTGGCGACTAGGCGAAGTCTTAGCGATAGCTCTCTGGGCTCAGTGTAACCTCTTGCCGATGGTAAGGACTCTTGGCGATATCGAATGCTGGCTATGTTGGCATCGGGGAGACACGGTTAGTGTCTCACCGACATGCCAACATAGGCTAAATTCCCTTGACCGATTGATGACTATCCTATGTGGTGTCTCGTGGACCAATCAGAGGAAGCGAAATTCAAATGGTTGGCGGTTGGTTTTTTGCAACAGTTGTGATGCTAGAGCTAAATGCATGCAAGGAACAATCAATGCTCGGAAGGAAACTTTCTACGGTGGGTAATGGCAGATAAGGATGAACAGAAGATAAAAATCAAAATGTGATAAGATTTAAGTGATCGATTCTAAGTTTGAATACAATCAGATTGTTGAGAGAATTTCTGAAAGAGATTGAACAGTGAATGAAGCTACTGTGAACTGATACCAAAGAGTTGTATCTCTGCATTGTATGTAATTGTTTGTTACTGTAATACAAAGAGATTCAGCTTGGTGTGGTGGGTTTTTTCCTGAAAGGGTTTTCCCATGTAAGTCTGTTGTTCATTGTCTTTTTGTATTATTTCTATTTCTGTAAATCTTACATGTGTGATGCGTGTCTTAATTGGATTGTAATTTGGAAATAAAAAGTATTGTCTACATTCTTCCCTATGGTTTTGACGTTAGGAAAGTTTCTTCCGTACCTCTGCTTTCCTTACAAGTGGTATAAGAGCCTGGCCAGTTGTGTTATCCTTGTGAGTGGGTTGGGTTTTTTGTGTCAATTCTTTTTCAGTGGGAGTTTGTTAGAGGTCTGATAATTTAATTACAAATTAAGATGGCAAGCACATCCGGAAAGATTGAAA